>JASSUY010047444.1:18582-61683 GCA_032466535.1 Forpus xanthops
ACTTTTATTTTTTTTTAAAAAAAAAAAAAAAAAAAAAAAAAAAAAAAACCCCCCCCCCCAAAAAAAAAAAAAAAAAAAAAAAAAAAAAAAAAAAACAAAACCCAAAACCAAAAACAAAACCAGCAGACATCCCTGTTCAGTCTTCAGTTCTAGTTGCTGAATCCTGAAGTGACTAACAGAGATATGATGCTGCAGCTTTCTGTCATTGGTAAAAGACTTATCCTAGTAACCTGCTCAAGTAGAAGTCTTGAAACACGTTTTGTATCGTGATATTTAAATAGAAACCCACCATGCTTTAAGCAGCCCTCCAAACAATGAGTTCATGATACTAACATATTACATTTGTGTGTGTGTGCAAGCATGCAAATACATATGTATAGAAACTGTACCTGTAACTGTACTTTAAATATATTAGGGACTTGCTTTAACCCCTGAGGAGAGGCAAAGGAAACAAAAAATAGTAAGCCCTGATCTAAAAACATGCACGAGATTTAAAATGCTGGTCAGGCCATTCATATAGCAGAGTATATAATACATTTGATGGAAGCTACTATCCATATGTCTAAATCTGGTATATGAAAGTGACTATTGGACTTTTTATTGTTATTTTTTAATTTATTATTATTTTAGTAGAAATATAGGGGAAATAATGGGGATGATTTTAATGTGACACTTAAAATATTATTTCTCTTTGAGGTCCAGAGATATCCTTTCAGAAAACTCTTAGAATGGGCTTCATGCTGTTACAGATAGTTTCTGCCAGAAGTCAAGACCTGTATGTGACATTCTCAGAATGGTCATTCCATTAATGGGTTTTTTGAAAAAACTAACCTGACAATTAAAGCAGGAGCTTCATTCTGCCCACCATGAACACATGTTACACATCTCTGTCCATTTGAGTGTTATGAAAGTATGCAGTTTTGAGGATCTGGAAGAAAAAGGAGTTGGAAATGCTACTACATGTCAGTTGAGGTAAGGCTCTGTGTCTAAGGAGTTTAATGACAGCATGTAAGATATTCATCAAAGGTCCTTGATTTTGTGGCAGTGTGGTGGAACAAATCAGAACTTGGGAGTCAATAGAAAAACATCTACACATTTAGTATGTTACCTGGGAATTATCACAGCTGTGTGTAATTCATATTTTGACCAGTTCTGAAAGTTTTATTTTCAGTGGACTGAAACATATTGAAGCCAAACAGCTTTCACAGCTTTAGAATTTGTCAGAGAAGCTATGAGTTGGGACACCTCTCCCTTCTGTGCTAGGAAAGGCTGTAAAAGTCTATTGAGACTTCAATAAGCATTCATTGATAGTTTCTGCTAAAACTATGGGCAGAGAAAAAGTACTTATTTGAACTGTTGAGTTGTAATATGAAATCGTTTGGTGATCAACAGGCACCCAGACAGATGTAATGTTCTTGTTTTGTTGTTTTGCTTTTTTTTCCTAGTTGTGGCCTCATTGTCCCTGGTAGTAATGAATACTGATAATTTTTGTTTAAAGGAAAACTTGCATTCTTCTAAAAAGTATTATCACTGAGCATGTGTGCACCATGTGTTACTATAGTTTGATTGTGTAATAAATTAATTCTGGTTATGATCATCCTCTTAGGGTTTTACAAGAGTTGTATGCGGAAATTACATTTGGAGTGTAGCAAATAGTTCTTTTGGAAACAGAAGGCAGATGTCTTTGCTTTCTAGTACATACAGGCTCTCATTTTAGCATATGCAGGGGGCTCTTTCAGCTGAAATGTACCCTTTCCTTATTAGACTTGCAGGAAAGGTGGCTTGAAGATGATGTTGGCTGCTGTCGTGAGAAAAAGTAGATTGCTTGTCCAGCCTGCAGGATGGCCCAGCAGACAATGTAGGAAGCTACAGCATTTTCATTGCAGCCTTGATGGTGCAGTTGCTCATTTCTGTTTATAAAATCACTACACAGTTGGAATGGGTGATAAATCTAAAGTTAAATATGTTTAAAATAGCCTCTGCCACTTGACTTATCACCCTTTTTTTTTTTTTTTTTAAGAGAATTTCTTGGTAACATTATTTTGACAGTAATAGGCAGTTCTGTTTTGATCTCTCACCCGAGCTGACTAGATCCAGTACTGAGTTGGCTTTTCTGCGTTTCCAACTCTTTCAACTTTTAAGTACCAGAGATTGTGAATGTGCAAAAGGGACATGCCAAAACCTGATACAGATTCTCTTGAATAGAGGATTAATATTAATCCATTGTTGATTATGTCAGAGGGGTGCTGTTGACTAAAATGTAGATAACAACGTAAAAGTGAACTACACTTGTAGTTTTTTTGCTGTTATTTTAATGGCTTATCTTCAGAAAGGTCAGTATTTTATCCCTGGGCCCAGTCTAGCATGAACCTTCTAACGCTTTTATCTTTTAGACTGCTGCAGCTGTTAGCTCTCACAAGCTGGACTTTAAGTAATAGAAAAGTCAGTTTGTTGCTAGCAACCTATAACTTAGAAAAGTTCAAAAGTTCTTCTCCTGCAAGAGATGATTAATTGTCAATGTGTAAAGACAAAGAATTAAAATGGAAAGATCTACTAGCAGAGTTTTTAATAAAAAACAAACAAACAAAAAACAAGCAGTAAGCACTTTTGCATTTTTTTCTCACACACCACCCTCCACCCCCACCCCCCCTTCCCCTTTTCTTCAAGGTTCCGGTATTACACATCTGCCCTGCCCTGACTTCAGATTGGAGTTCTTTCGTCTCCACAGCTGACTCTCCCAGCTGGCTTTGGATGCGCTAAAAATTTGACGGCCAAATTTCAGACTGAGTGTCAAGCACAGAAATGGCTTCATGTCAGCTTTCTGTGAGGGGCAAATTCCCATCTTGGAATTCAGCTTGGGCTGCATTGTTTCTGTGACTTGGATGTTTTTCGTGGTCTGTCTTTCTCAAAGCCATTATCTGTACACAGTCCTATACTCCAAGGCTATGGTCTTTTAATTGCCCACCCACCATGTAACTGATATTCAGTTACATGGGTAAAAACTTACGGTAGAATCATAGACTGGTTTGGGTTGGTAGGGACCATTAAAGACCATCAAGTTCTACCTCCTCTGCCATGGGCATATGTGGGTGTAAACCTCGTTATAAAGGATTTCTGAGCTAGACTAGCTGCTGGGAAAGCTTAGAGATAACAGAGGAATGTTGCTGGGAAAGTTTTGGGAGTATTACAGGGAGAGGTAGGCAAGATAAAAAGAAAGAAAGCGAGGAACCAGTATCCAATGAGGGGACAACAGCGAGAAGCAAGACAACCAATGAAGAAGTGAAGATACCCACGTGGGTGGTGATAGCGAACCAATTGTATTAGCTGCTCATACACGTGGATACTTTGTAGAGCCTATATCAACCCTGGACCTTCAGATAATAAACTATTTTGTTTCCTAACCTGAAATGGGGTCCATGCCTACGTCTCCACAGGCAGGGGCACCTTCCCCTAGGCCACGTTGCTCCAAGCCCTGTCCAACCTGTCCTTGGACACTACCAAGGATGGGGCAGTCACAGCTTCTCTGGACAACTTGTGTCAGTGTCTCTCCACTTGAGTCCAAGCTACTGTTAGCCCAGTGCCTTTCATTAGCCTGGGAGAACTGAGGAGTGGCTCTCATACGAAATTCAGTGCTGCGAGGGAGGGAATTTTGTGGCTGCTGAGTCAGAGGAAGTGTTTTTAGTGATTTGTGTCTAGTATTTTCTCTTTATTTTTTCCTAATCAAATCAGTGATATGCAGTAAAAGCCAGAACAAGTTATTGCATGTTTTAAAATGAGGTATCAAGATCTATTGAGATTAGTGGAACCTGACTGACTTAGAGGAGGTAGGTCTGTGTTGGGTTGCTTTGTGATACCCTTGTAGTTGTGGAGGAGGCTTACCTGAGCTTCCAGAACTCACAGGTTTTGTTGTGCATTTGCTGAAACTAAGTTACATGACTGCTTTAAGTAACTCCAGACATATTAAGTTTAACCACATATGGGCATATCCTATGGAGAAGGCGAAAGATCACCAGCTTTAGCTATGTAAATTGTGTTTGAAATCACATTTGCTCAGAATTATGTGATTAAAAAATGTATATAAACTGTGAAAGCCCTTGGGCTTTCATAAATGATTTTACAGCATCCTGATATTTGTTGCCCTCTGAAGAGGTCAGACGTTGCACTGAAAAGGCATGCTCTTGACGCTGATAAGGCTTCAAACACTGAAATATTTTTGGTTTAATTTTTACTGCTCACACATGCCTAAAAAGTCATTGCCAGTAAATGGTGTGCTAGAATTAGATGAATAGCTCACTTTCCCTAAACTATTAATTGAATAAACATATGTAAAAGAATTTAGAGCAATTTTAATTCAATGTAATTGTTCTCATGCAAGATTAATTCTACATACGAATGTTGAGTAACCCCTCCATTAATCATGTTGCCTTCTTCATACTTTTATTCTGCCTCCTTAAGTTCACTTTAAGCCTATATGCTCTGGTGCAGCAATGCTGTGTAATTTTCATCAGAAATCAGAGAATTATAGAATGGTTTGGGTTGGAAAGGCTCTTGGGATCATCTAGTTCCAACCCCTCTGCCTTGGGCAAGGGTGCCTCACATTAGACTATATTGACAAATAAAATAATAAATCTGTGTGTTCAATACCAAAACATGAAATGTAGTGTAACTGTAGTTATGGAGCTGGGAAGTTTTCTTCAGCATTGTCATAATGGAATGTATAGATTTCTCACTCATTTTTGTCATAGGACTTAGGGTTCAGTTACAGCTCATGTCCATGTTTAGAGATCATGATATACCTAACTGCAGATAGCTGTATTCACAGATGTGTTGGCAGTCCATGTTTTTTGTGTTTTTTTTCTAAGACCATTGCTCTGTTGTTTTTCAGAGATGAAATAACTACTGCTTTCAATTATAATATTGTTACTGTGCTGCGTACCCTATGTACTTTATTTCTAATAAGTATTTGCTGCCAAAACTATTTACTTTTCTGTAATGTACCTGTAAGTGGGCTTTTCAAGTGCCATTGTCCCTCTTAAATAAGCTTCTGCAGTTGCTTAAAAGCCCTTATATATATGCATTAGCCACATCAAAATCAGCTCTGCATTAGTGGTAACTTTATGTAGAATGTATATCTGTATACTGTCCCAGTGCACAAGTTGCCTCTCTTTGAAGGATGACATTCTACACAACAGTATTCTTGGCAAACTTTATTTTCATAGTGCCATTTACTTTGACAATCTCTGTTATTTTCACTGCATTTCATAATAATTTGAAGTATGTCTTAAGTGAGTATTATCATAATGAACCTTTGTAGCACATCATAAATAAGTTTCTAATACTGTAGGAGCTGCCTGGCATGTATTGTAAAAAAAACTTCTGGTATGCTGAGGACTCGCTGTAGATCAAACATGCATTCATTTGTTCTGAGGACCCAAACTTTCAGTTGACTGAGTAGACCAGAGCTTCATTTGCTTTATAGCTGTAGCTGCATGCTGGAGACCTAAAGCTAAGTCACAGCTGCAGGGAAGGAGGAAAGCATAAAAATTCTTAAAAGGTGCTGGGGGTCTAAATTTTTCATTTACACAGCTAGCTCAGGTAATTGGTCCTTCCAACCAAAGAAAAAGGCTGCTCTTTTTTTTTAACAGAGCAGTAAAAATAGATAGTCTCAAGCAAAATGTAATCAGGAAGGGCTGCAGATCCATCATGTGTTGAATGAGACCCAAAGTACCCTTCAGTGTCCTTGTATGCATTTCAGTACTAAATTCCACTGAAATGGACTGGGGGAAAGTTCATCTTTTTTCCATCATACTCTGATAATACACTATTTGGACGATTACCTGAGAATATTCCTTGAAAGTTACAGGATTTAATTTCATGGATAAGCTCTCATAATAACACCTTCCCAAACCTTTGTATCTTTAGGCTGTATTCTTAAGCCTACCGTGGCAGGATTTTTTTAGAATGTCAGTTTATTCGTGTGCCAGTGATGACTTGTATACAGACATAATAGCATTGCTCCAGAGCACATGCATTATGTGTGTGAATTTCTCTTTACAGAAAAGTGTCACCTGTACAAGTACTCTCGAAACACCAGTAGTCTACCAAGTATATGAATTTATATTTATACCCTTGCCATCTAGAAAGGCACAAGGCATCTAGCCTTGTTAATGTGCTCGATGTTTGAGGAAAACACCGGGGGGGGGGATAACTTTGGCTCCTTTGTTGTCCATTTTCCTTCAGGCACTTGCATTAAGACACAAGTGGTAGTGTTTCTTAGGATAAGATGTGTAAATAGGAGCAAAACTCTGCATGCTTTGGGCTATATCTATGTAAGTTTAAGTTACAAAGCAACAACACAGCAACGATCAGCTTACAGTGCAACTCAAGGACGTTTCTGTTACTACCTGAATGTTCAGGTACTGGGCAAGTAAGTTACTTTGTACAGTGCAGCATGTGAGCTAAAAAATGTTGACATCCCTTACTTATGTTTGCACTTCCTTACTTCTCTAGAAAGTACAAATCCAGAAGCAACTTGACAAGTTCAGCTGGTCTGCCTACCAGCCAGCACTTCTGGAAGCCAAGTGAGGTTACTTTGCAGGCTAGATCTAGTCCTTGGAGTGCTGGATATAAGTGGACTAATTTATTCTAAACAGAAATGCACACAGAAATAGTATTTGCGTTCACCTAAGTGTGTGAGGCTTTGTTTTGTATGTACATGCGTGCAGATTAAAGTGGGTTTTGTATACTTCTGATTTGCAAACTTTTTTTGAACAAAATGTGACTTTTTTAAAAAAAAAAAAATCAGATATTATTGAATCTCACTATTACTTAGTGGGCTGCTGCCAATCCATATTTTGAATGTATAAAGTCTCCTAGGGCATTATTTGACTGTCAGTATGCCTTTACCTTGTTTCTTTTTGTAGTGTTTTCAGAAATCATAGAATCACAGACTCAGGTTGGAAAAGACCTTTAAGACCATCAACTCCAGCCTTTACCTTATGACTGCCAAGACCACCACTAAGCCATGACACTGAGGGCTTCATCTACATGGTTTTTGAGTGGTTCTAGGGACAGTGATGCCACCACTTTCCTGAGCAGCCTGTTTCAATGCCTGATCCCCCTCTCGGTGAAGTAATTTTTCCTAATACCCAATCTAAACCTCCCGTAGCGCAGCTTGAAGCCATTATCTGTTGTCCTATCACCTGTTACTTGAGAGAAGAGACCAACCCACTTTGCTACAACTTCATGGGGCTACTGCATGGCTCTAGCTCAGAAATGGCAACAATGACCTTAACTTTTCCCTATTCCTACATTTAGTTGCTTGGAATCATCATTATATTGCCTCAGAATGGAAATGAGCTTGGATAAATGTAAAGGCAATATTATCCAGGCACTGTTTTCTGGAAGATAACTTACTTCTGTTAATAAGTCATACAATATAGATGGCTGTGGCATGGCTACCAAAGAAAGCAGACAAAAAAAAAAACCTGCCTGGTTGTCTGTGACCTCCAGAGAGACTCTAGGTATCTCTTTGGATAAACTCTAAAAGGCTTTCTGGTTAAACCTTTTGTCCTGCCAGGGCCTTTTGGCCCTACATTTACATTTCTATGGCAGGAAATAGGCTGTACCTAAGCTTTAATTAACACTGACTTTTGAAAACCAGAAATGCTATCCACTGGGGCAGTGCAATTTATAGCTGGACACAGTGACATTCTCCAGAATCTTACACAACCTGCTTCTGCAAGTTTCCATCTTTTCTCCCTTTAAACTTTTATTTTAAATGTTCACAGAATGCTGTAGAAGAATAATGAGCCATTTGATTAACTGGGTAGAGAAATCAGATGCAGATTTGAGACAGTCAGCATAGGAATTTTGCATTTTCTGATTGATTCTCCGAATGACAGAGGTTTATTTAAAACCCCGCATTATATTCTATCTAAAAATCAATATATTTTGGGTATTTGGAAAAATGAAATCCATACCTTGTGAAGGGATTTAAAGCGTTCCTGGGTGTGGGAGCCCAGTGACTACTGCTTCATTACACCTTTCTGTCATGACATAGTTGTTTTGATTTTTTTTTTATATTATGGAATTACTGTTTATTATTTTTTTGTCATTCCCCTCATGCTGCCCTCAAATGAAGTTTCAAAACACACACCAGTGTAGCACAGTGTAGTTGTGAAAAAAAAAAAGCATGTGTGTATATATTTATATATTTTCCTTTTTTTTTTTTAATTAGGTTGAAAACTTATTTTAAAAAGTTAGCTTGTCCCTGTTTACCAAAACATCTGCAGGATTCACAAACAGCTTGGTGGCTGAGCTTGACAGCAGGAGAAGCTGTAGTCGATCAGTTCTGCACTCTTCAGCAGGTGTAATACCAGTTGATGGAAATTGCAATACATGGTTTCAGGGGACATGCGGATAATGTGTCCAGATGATAGCAAACATCAACAAAGTGTAGAAAAAAACATGGGCAGATGTTTGGCTTATTCTGTCTACATGGTTACATGTACTTAAATTCACTCTAATGGAGTTTATCTACTGTCACATTGTGGTTTGCTCTGTTACAGAGAAGGATTTTACGGTAGGCTACTAATCTTACAGAGCGGTTCACCTGTTGCAGCAGCAATATTTTGCAGCATCTCAGATGCAGGTTTTTTGATTCTTTTTTTTTTTTTTTTTTTTGTGTTTTTGTTTAATCTTTATTTCCGAACATATATGAGTGTTAGGTTTGTCAACAGTGGGATGAATTGCTTTATGGTTTTGACATATAGCAGGTTGTTCTTGCAGTGAGACTGGATACTTCAGACATTCACAGACAGAAAGAAGAAAAATTGCACACTTTTTCAAACTTCACCTTTAAAAAAAGTGCCTCTGAGTTTATCTGACTGATTTTTAGTTTTGGTTATCTGCTGTGTGTGCAAGGAGTACAGTCAATTCTGACATTACTGAAATAGAATGTTGACTTAGCTTCATCAACAATATTAAAATGCATAAATTAAAAATGTTTAGCCAGATTGACAAATAATAAGTCATTATTCTGTAGGTTTATTTATGTATAAATAAAAGCAGCAGTGAATCCAGCTATCCTGTAATCAGAAGATCCTACTGTCAATATGCAGATGTGGGCAGAACACCCATTTGTCTGTTATCTGCTCCAGTCTCTTCTTTCTTCATTCCCACTACTATAACTCTTTAAAATTCTAACTCATCATGGCTTGTAAATTTAGATTCAGTGCTTTGTAAGTTTAAGTCAAAAATGTATCAAATTGTAATTTTGAAGCTATGTGAGCATTTTAAAACGGGGTTTATCTGTTATTCATTTAATGCAGCATGAAATTAACATCTGAATCAAACAGCAAAATTTCAGTAAATAAGATCCAGCATCTATTATGAGGCCTCATTATTCCATATACATAGTAATATTTTTCAAAGTGCAATTTTTTCTCCTTCCTAAGCCTTTTGAAACATTTCCCCCAGTTTTTCAACAAGGCATTGTGTGTTGCTGTTTGTAATTAGATCATTTGCATACAGTAGTTGTCATTAAGAAGTCAGCATTTTCAGCAGTCACAGTGTTAGGATATCTGAGTGATCCAAAGCTTTTCCTTTTCTAAGTATTTTAAATTAGAATTTAGGTCACATAGTTCTTGTCATGCTAACCGTTATTTTCAGTGTTATTTCTCACATGACTGCTTCTCAGGCTCAAGTTTGTTTCACTGTAAGTAATTTTGTAGCCTCCATTGTAGTGAGATTCTAACTGTAGAGTGTTTTGTTTAGGTAAAACATAGTTGCATGTTATTTGCCTGAAGTATCCACATCTCAGTTACTACAGAGAGACCTGTCATCCTCTCTTCGCAGGAAGTAGGTGGATGAACATGGTACCAAGCATGGCCAAAGTAGTGGTGTGGATAAAACTGCCTGTAAACTCACTAGGAGGTACAAAGCCAGTTCCACTAGAATGGGAGATGTGCTCCGTAAATTCAGAAAAGAAAATTAAAAAAAAAAAAAAAAACAAAAAACAAAACCCCAAACCAACAAACAAGCAAAACCAAAAAACCCAAACAATCGATATGCACTTGATCTCTCCTCCAGGAAGTTCTGCATCCCTCTGTCCAGTCCTGACCAATCAAGCTGCTAGTGCTTCATAACAGAGTTAGGATTGGTTTTCCAGGCTGCTCTTGGCAGTTGAGAGGCTGTACCTTATGCTTATTGTAGGACTGAATCTGCAAGGGCTTACTCCTTTCCTGTGTTGAGCATGAGCTGGAAGAATAAAAGATAGAAACTGCAATGTGGAGATGCAAAGCTGCTTAAAGGGAAGGGAGCTGATTTTTAAGGGTTGCATTTTCAGAACCCTTCTCTTTAAGTGGGATTACACTGTTGTGGAGGGGTTTGCTCTCCCCCCCCCAAAAAAAAAAAAAAAAAGTGAAAAGTGGTTACAAACACTTTATATTCTGATGATGCTCTCAAAGACACCCCAAACATTGTTGCAAGGTCATGAATGTATTCAAGCAAGGGAATGCTGTATTTCTTTCACTCTGTCTCTCTCTATCTTTGCTCTGTAATGGACATGAGCCAGAGAAATGTCTCTCTCAGTCAATGCAGTTTCTTGTTTGAGGAAATGAAATAGTTACTACAGTCAGTGCATCCCATTAAATTATTTCTTTCATTGTAATTCCAGTGACTTTGCATTTGGAAATGATACATACTTTGCCAGCCATGTCATATGAAAAAATCAGTATTTACCAATTAGAAACCAAGGAATGGGAAATAACACAATAATATAAAAGTTTTGACTTAAAATCCTGGTTTTGGTATGCTAAATATGTACTCTTCCTTTTTAAGGGAAAGAGGAAATTACTTTATAAATTTCCAGCACTTGCTAAGTAATCAGTTTGATGTCACATTTTGCTTGCCAGGTGGTTGAGTAATCTAAAATACACAAGGAACAGACCACAGAACAGAACAGCCCCAGAAAATTAAGTAGCCTTTCTTCAAATCTTACAGTTTTGCATTGCAAATGTTGCCCATACTTGTGTATTCCAGACTACGGAGACTCTCCTCAAAAGGGTCTGGATCAAAGGAGCCAGGCTTATACAGCTAAGTGTCTCAGGACTATATTCAGTGTAGCTTCTCAGGTAGAACAGGGACAGGCTATTACTGAAATTGGAGAGTGTCCGTGAACAGAGAGGAATGGACCTTGTAAGATAAACCAATATAATCATCCATGATCAATTCAGGAAAAAATACATTTTCCCATATAATTTTTCTTATAATTGGACATCCTACCCATTCCTATCCTCAAGCACACAAGGAAGAGGCTATACCTCTCAGACTTGTCAGAATGGGAAAACTCATAAAAATTTTCTCATTTCCTGCAGAATGGGAAAACTCATAAAAATTCTCTTGTTTTGTTCAGGGAAGGAGATGAATTTTAATGTCACAGGAAATTACCTAGTACTCTGTGTGTGTGGCAACATTCAGTCAAACTTTCCAGCTTCTGGGGTGACATGTTTACCTCAGTAAACTTGGCAGTGCCAGCTGCAGACAGGAATGTGCTCCTTAATCCCAGGCACCAGTACAAGCTGGGGCCACCCAGCTGGCAAGCAGCTTTGTAAAAAAGGGACCTGTGGATCATGGTGAACGCCAAGTTGAACGTAAGTCTGCAATGTGCCCTTGTGGCAAAGGTGTCCACCAGTATTCTAGGCTGCATTAGGAGGAGTTTTACCAGCAGGTCGAGGGAGTTGATCAGTGGCCACACCTGGAGCACTGAGTCCAGTTCTGGGCTTCTCAGTTAAAGGCAGATATGGGCATATTGGAGGGTATCAGACGAAGGTCTTCAGAAGACGATGAAGGGACTGGAGCACCTCTCCTTTCTGAGGAAAGGCTGAGAGCTGGTGCTACTCAGACAGAAAAGAAGGCTGAGGGGGATCTCATCGACACCTATAAATAGCTATAGGGAGGGTGCAAAGAATAAGGAGTCAAATTATTTTCTGGTACCTTGGGATAGGACCAGAGGCAGTGGGCACAAATTGAAACACAAGAAGCTCCATTTGAACATCAGGAAATGCTTTTCACTGTGCAGGTGACTGAGCACTGGCAGAAGTTACCCAGAGAGGTTATGGAGTCTCCTTCCTTAGAGGTATTCGGAAGCTGCCTGGGCATGCTTCTGGAGAAGCATGTAGGTGGTTCTGATGGAGCAGGGGTTTTGAACCACATGATTTCTGCATCTCCTTTTCACCCTGAACCCTTCTGTGATCCTATAAGATGCCTGCCAAGCATGGTTAGGGACTATTCTTGGTGCTGATATATTGCATTGTGGTTTGTGTGCAGGTTGGGATTTGGAAACGGCCAGAGTAATCTTGTGTCTTTGATTTGTTCTGCAAACATGCATTGCAATTGTAGATTCTTATTATTTCAAGCTAGTGAAGATCATTCAGAAGTGTCACATTTCATCTCATTTCTGTCTCTGAGACATTCAGCTGTGCAAAATCGTATGGTTTGGATAAAACAGTCTCAAAAAAATTTATGGTCCTGAGATGCTGAAAAAATTTAGATAGGACTTTAGAGCCATATCTAGGAGATTTGTGAAGTAGAAAAACATGAGGTGCCCTCACGCTGCTTCAGTTTATGGCAGGTGCACATCACTACTTCCCCTGAACCAGGGAGCAGCCAGAAATATATATACCATAGGATTACAGACAGCATGCTCTCAGATGACCCGGCAGGGGAGATGAGCTGAGTGCTTGCCAGCCATGGCAGAACTCCTGCTTACCTGTACAGCTGAGTGCTTGAACCACAGTATTGTGTGTGTGAGCCATAGAAGCTCTCATCAGACATGAAAGGAGGTTTCTATGCTGCGTGGTGCTCCCGGAGCCTTTAGTCCCCCCTAGGGTGCGTGACCATCTTCTCTCCTGCCCCGATTTCTCAGAGTGCCTTGTGCAGGGAGGCGAGAGGGAGCTCTGCTGGGGCCGGTGCTTCTCCTTGCCTCCCGACTTCAACCAGCTTGGAGTGTTTTTTCTGGCGCTACCATGGAAACTGCCTTCAGTCGCAGAAGGGGGAATGTATGTGGCATTCAGCCGCTGCCAGGTGTGGGGAGGAGAGAGCCTGCATTTTACCCATTCCAAGTTCCCACTGCTGGGAGAGACCTCTCATTCAACATGGGGGGCAGGGGAGAGAACAGATACGGCTCTAAAACACAGCTTAAAAACCAGGGCTGGAAATCAATTCAAACCCTCTTCCTACCATTAAATTCATTTAGAGCGCTACATTTAAAATTCAGTATGTGCTGGCTTGATTTTCTTTGCTTTGCCTTTCCTTTTCAATACTGTGGTATCACGAACCAGTCTGTTCTGAAAAGAGAGTTGCAGCTCCTACCTGCTTGTAGGTCTAAGTGTCAGGGGCTTTAGAGAAGTGCATTGTGTATACCAGATCTTGGACAAAATTGCTGGGGTTATCAACACTGCTAGAGGATTCCAGCATTCCTCACATGGGGGTGGATACAGTTTTGATCATGGTGTTTTGCTGTAATAAGGACTTGAATTTCAGATGACTTCCACAGTGCTGTTAGTGGAATAACTTGGAACAAATTGATTCATTCATTATTTTTAGTTTCTCTCTTCTCTCATTTTCCTTTCTTTCTATTCAGTGAAAGTAACAATGATTCCTGTGGGTTTTTTATTTTGGAATTGTACCACAGCAAGAATTCTGATATGCCTCCTGTAAGGAACATCCCTGTAGAGATGCTTCTGTCCATTTTAATCTACCAACAGCTTCCTGAACAGCATTTTGGTGGCAATTGATTGGTCTTTGAACTGGTAACTGTCCTGTAATTGTGGAAACAGCGCCGTTATTTTAGTGAGGCTTGGTAATTCTGGAGTGCAGCAAGTGTTGATTTTGTGTTTGATCTCTCAGAGCCGTAACCACAAATCCGGTCCAGTATTCTTTTGTTCCATTCACCATTTTACTTAAAATAAGTAGTGCAAATCTGAGAGTCTTTTTTGTTTAAGTTCTCAATAGCAAAAGTCTTTTGTGTTTTATTGGAAGGATGGCCTGGGTTCCCAAGTTGGATGTGTTATGGATGAAAATACAATTTCATATTAAAAAAAAAAGGTTCATTATGTTTTCTGATTTCTCTTTTTTATCAATAAATGCATGTTTCACTAATGAGTATAGCCATTGTTAGTTGGACAGCTTGTTTCCACTGATGACTGCAAATCTATACTGTGAGCAGACTGAGAACAGGTCAAGAATGTGTGATATTATTGCCTAATACTCAAAAGCCACCTGTTTTCAGATTTCCAGAACCCAGTGAAGTTGTGACGTGCTCAGTAACCATCAAAAGCATGCCTGTTACATAAAGAACTATCTTCTTTCATCTCTTTTCAAGCCTGGCTGTTATTTACTTCATTTGATATGTCCTACTTGTTTTGGAAAAGTTAGTGAATACGCCATGTGGGATTTTGTCCTCCCTAAGCTGTCTTTTTTCCAGACAGAAGATTCCCAACTTTGTAGTTTCTTGTACAGAAACCATTATCCCTGTAGCCCTTTTTTTTTTCTATCTCTTCAGTTCTGCTGCATCATTTCAGACATGGGAAGAACAGAACTTCATGCAATTTCTGAGATGTCGGCACACCATGAATTTATTCAGCGCCATGAGACTGTTGGTGCTGTCTTGGTAGGAAAGCAGGTGATCAAGTGGTAGTGACATGACGCTCGTGTCAGTCCACAGTGCTGTTCCTAAGATGACAGGGGCATTCACCAGCCAAAGTTTCTGGTTGGGGATGTGGCCATTCCGGTGAGGGACAGTGGGGGGGAGGGCCTGGTACTCCTTGCTAGGCTAAGGGGGGTGGGGACCTCAGATATTGGACTTGTTGCCTAGTAAACCACAAAGCTGGCAGGCGTAGGACCTGTAGAACTTGGCAACTTGTTCTGTAGCAGGGGTGTGAGCAGGAAACCAATAGGATGTCAAGCAATGATGCTGCAGGGGTAAGAGCAAAAAGCTCGGTATGCAAAATGCAAGACCAGAAGTAAGCTTAAATAGGGAAGGAATAGCAATGCACAGAGCTAGGCACCCTAGAAGCTTGTGACCTGAGGCAGCTTTCCCTTCATCTGGAAAATTTTGATTGAAGAATGGATCTGGAGTCTTGGAAATAGGCTAGAAGGATGAACACGTTACCTTGGGAAGGACAACCAGACCAACAGCTCAGAAAGTCTAACTTGTGAGGAAAAAGTAGTGATGAGTATTAACAGTGGGAAACTCCCTTCTGTGGTAAACTGATGTCACACATCTGATGACCTGACACAAAGTCATGTGAAGTTTGCTGCTTGCCTGGAGTTAAAATACAGCTGAAATCCTGCGGAGATAGACAACCAAGACTCACCAAGTCCAAGGACTTGCTACTCTCTCAGGTGGGCACCAATGATACTACAAAGCATGATCCAGGAAAAAAATAACCAGGACTGCAGAGTCTTTGGTGTTAAAGTAAAGGAGACAGAAGCTCAGGTTGTTTTCTCCACTGTCTTGCCAGGGAAGAATGCAAACAAAACCAGGGATATTGTTTGGGTCAATACCTAGCTGTATAGCTGGAGTTAAGAGTCTTTCTCCTTCCATGATACACAGATTGAAGAGATCCACTTTCAAAGAAGCACGAGGATTCCTTTACCAATAGATTAGGAAGCAATGAAGTGGATGCTAAGTGAAGGTTAAGGCAGAGTGGAGAGAATCAAGGCTGGAGGGGACAAGGTGAAAGCATGTGTGGAGCAAAGCCACTGGAGAGGCTACTGCATTCCCCTCGGAGAGAGGGAGCAGATGGCACATCATCCCAAGTGCCTGTGCAACAACCCTCATATGCTGGGGAAGAAAATGGAATAAATGAGGTTCCTTGTACAGTCACAGAGTTACAATATTGTTGGGATTATAGTAACTTAGTGGGAGAGTTGATGTGTCTGAAGTCCTGCAATGGACCATTAAGACCATAAGGAAAGATAGTAGAGGTTGGATAGAAGAGAAGAAAGGGTTCTGCTCTGTATAAAAGAACATTTTTAATAAATAGAGGTCAGCTGTGGTCTTTAGAGTACTTTTGTGTCAAAGTCAAAGCCACTGAGAGAGACCTCATGGTTTCTGCTACAGACCTGTATTAGGAAGAAGAGGTGGATGAAGCCTTCTTTGTTGACCTTCAGGAGGCCTCAGGCCTGCAGACCTTTGGTTCTCAAAATGGAATTCAACCATCCTGATATTCACTGGGAAAGCAACACAGGGGTTCATAAGCAATTTGAGAGATTTCCAGGGTGTGCAGAAGGCAGTTTCCTAGTGCAGTCTGTGGTTGGGCCAACTAGGAACAGTGCTGTTTTGGACTGAATGCTTACTAATAAAGACATGTTTGAAAATGCGTATGTCAACAGCAGTGCTGGCTGCAGCAGTTGTAGGAGTGTAGAGGCTAAGGGTCTTGAGAAGGATAAGTGATAAAATGGAGACCTGGACTTCAGAGGAGCAGATTTCAATACATTCAGGGAACTGTTAGGAGGGATCCAATGAGAGTCTGTCTTGGAACAACTCAGGAATTTTGGGAGATTTCCCAATACAGCTGCTTCATGAAGCCCAAGAGCAGCCTATCCCCCTAAGCAGGAAAAGGAGGAGATATAAAAGGAAATTGATTGGAAAAACACCCAGCTAACTAAGCAAGCTCAAATTAAGAAGGAGCACTAGAGCAGTGAAAACAGGGACAAACTCCCAAAGAGGAATATGGAAATACTGCTTCAGCATGCAGAGGTGCTGTCAGGAAGGCAAAAGCTCAGCTGGAGCTCAAACTAGCGAGAGATAGCAACAGTAGCATAAAAGTTTTTGCAAGTATGTTAGTAGGAAGCTAGAAGTCCAGCAAGATGTATGCCTGTTGCTGAACAGGGCCAGCAAGTTCATAAAAAAATGACACAGGAAAGGCTGAAGTGCTTGGCCTGTCTTCATAGGTAATGTCAGGCCTCAAATCTCTATGTCAGGAAGCAGTGATAAAGCAAATGACAAACCACTGCTTGTAGAGGAGGCTCAAGTGAAGGGACCATCTGTAGAAACAGGACCACGTACATCTCCTGATAGAGTGCAACTGAGGGTGCTGAGAGAGTTGGCTGATACGATCACAAAACTACTTAACGTCTTTGAAAGGTCATGTAAGTAAGGAGAAATCCCATATATCTGGAAAGGAACAAATATTGCAGCCAACTACAAAAAGGGCAGAAAGGTAGATCTAGGAAGCTACAGGCTAGTCAGCCTTATGTTTCTGAGGAAAAATATGTTAGTCATAGAAGCATTTTCAGGAAGTTGAAGGGCATGTGAAATTAGGTTTGGTTTTGCTCCATGAGGATCATCTGCTTATCTACAGGGTAAATCTCCCACTTTGTGTCCTGTTTTTTCAGGCTGTGAAAACATCCTTATAAAATTCTCTGCTGCTGCCCTCCTGCATAATGTTGTGTTGTTGCCAAACTTGATCACTCTGTTTTTCACTCCTCGTTTCATGTAATTTATTTATGTATTGAACAGTGTGGAACACCAAACCAGAACATCACTGGTGGACACCTGTAATAGATGGGAACCTAGCTGAGAGCTGGTTCCCTCTCATGACTGAGAGACATAAGAAAGTATGGTTTTGTCAAAGTGTATTTGGTAGAATTTATATGTTTATTTTCATGTTGGAAAGGCAAGAAAACATAGGTGTGCTGTTGTTCTATGACCTTCATATTTGGCTGCACTGGGGTGCCTGGCAGACACTCTCAGTGTGGACAGCAGTGAGATCATGAGAAACTGCATGACCCCATGAGTAAAGAATTACAGAGCTGGCATAAAGCCAGTTGTTTTTCTAAGGGTACAAAAGCAGGGACCCTCTTGTAGCTGAATCTGAAGCCTCACCTATGGGTGGATGCACTGCATAGGAGCTTTCTCAGTTACCTGAGACTCCCAGCATTGGCTGTAATGGGGCTTTGCAGCTTGAAGTGTGGGCCTGGATGATGATTTGGTCGTAATTGGTGATGTATTTCTTCTTAATCTCTGTTCTCTGTATGAAGTAATGATTTGATGCATTCCTAATTTTCCTCTGTGCTTTGCTTACATATATATCTGGTTTGCTTTATTGTGCTTATTTATATATAGATATAAAGTGTGTTAGTGTGCATGGTTGCTTTAGTGTGCTTATTTAATAAACAGTGCATGTTGCAGGGCTAGTGTGTGGTTGCTTTGTTGAGTACCCTGCCTGTTAGCAGAGCAATACCTTCAAGTATGGGAATTTACAACTTATTTCTAGTCTTGACCACCTATTTAAAGAAGTACATATACCTACAGAAACTGTCTGAGTAAATAGTTTATGTTTATGTCACTGTCCATGTTATAGGCTCCACTAATTCCCCTGATATGACTAGCTGGCTGGCTGACTGCTTTAAAGATATTATCCTATAGATCTTCCTGGAAACTGGCATTGCATTCAGTATCTTTCAGTTCTCAAGTACTACATCTGTTTTAAGCCATGTATTTTTTAGTTCCTTCAGAACTCTTGAGTGAATACTATCTGATCTTCCAATTTGTTACTGTTTGTTTTGTCAGTTTCACAACCTATTCTACAGTCACTTAAATTTCAGGCAGTTTTCAGATAAGACTCCCTCAGTGAGTCCTTAGCATAGGAATTTCCCATGAAATAGCAAAAACTTTGCTGAAGGATTTGTTTAGTTTCTCTTCAATGAACCCTTTTATATCCTGATAACCCAGTGACTCTACAGACTCACCAAGCAGCTTCTTGCTCCTGATGCATTTAAAGAAAGATTCGTTGTTTGCCTTAATGCTTTTGGTTATTTGTCCCTTAGAACCATATTGTGCAATCCTGAGTTTATACATTTAACCTGTCAGCATTTATGGCCCTTCATTTTCATCATTTGAAGATGATTTCAACTTTCAGAAAGAACATTTTTATTTGTAATGATTTCCTTTGCCCTCCTGTTTAGCTCTGCTAACTTCTTGTTTTATTTTAAGCTTTTGTTGACAGACTGCATTGGCTATGTACTTCCAGCATGGAGGTATCAAGTAATTTCCATGCTACCTAAGAGGACTTAATAACTCTGAGGTTTAAACAGACTTTTTGATTTTTTTGGTGAGTACTTCATGTGGCTCATAACTGGCAGATTTTCTGCCTTCTGTAAGAATGTTGGATCTAGGCACAGAACGATCACATAAAGAGTGACTTCTCTGCTGCAAGATCTCAAACCATCTTTTGTACATTGCCCAAGACTAAGTCAAGAATTATGTATTTCCTGTTGGCATAGAATCATAGGGTGGTTTGAGTTGGAAGGCACCTTAAAGATCATCTGGTTTCAACGCCCTGCCGTGGGCAGGGACACCTTCCACTAGACCATGTCACCGAAGGCTCTGTCCAGCCTGGCCTTGAACACAGCCAGGAATGTGGCAGCCGCAACTTCTCTAGCCAATCTGTGCCAGTATCTCACCACTCTCATAGTGTAGAATTGCTTCCCAATGTCTAATATAAATCTTCCCTCTTTTCAGTTTAAAACTATTTTCCCTTGTTCTATCCCCACATGCCCTTGTCAGAAGTACTTCTCCAGCTTTCTTGTAGGCTCCCTGTAAGTACTGGAATGCATCCTAAGTAGCTGTCTATGACAGTGTCCAAAATTCAGTCTGTGCGCCATGTCTGTCTTTTGAAATTGAAGACTCCCAGAACTATCACATTTTGTATCCTTCTTTCAAAAGATATGTCTCTGCCTTGATGGACAGCCAGTACTGCCAACTCCATACTGTCAGCCCATATGTCAACCCATACAAGTTCTTTTTATTCAGTGATATTGTTTATATAATTTGAATCTGAGCTCTTTTGCTATCTTTGCCCATAATACGAATGTTATACTGAACTGCATGTTTCTTACCTATTTGTTTTCAAACAGGTAACTTTTAGGCTGTAATTTCATTATGAAATCCTTTTTACTTAGTTCAAAACATGAGCTATTACGAGAATAAGATCATAATGATAGTTCTTAAAGCTAACGTTTTCATTACTAATTGCTTTTTTTTCATAAGGAACAATATGAATCTGTTGGGAATTTCTTGTATCTGTGGTATTTCTGCAGGGTAACCAGAAAAGGAATGAATTGCCTAATTATTTTTCTAGTTCTCTTCTTTGTAATAGAAAATGTAATAAAAAAAGAAAGATCCAAAAGCATAGTTTAAGCTGTTAAAGTGAACTGCTACTGCCACAGAGTCATCTGTGAGAGAAAATGTACTAATCTCAAGGGTTTGAAGTCCTGTAGTTCAAATTTTTTTAGCCCATGCTGTTTGCAAGCTTGTTTTTTCCCATGATACTTACTAGTAATATAAATAAGCAAATTACTTGTCCAATCAATGCACTGTCTGTGAGAATAGTTGAATTTTTGTTTATGAACACTTGAGTATTTGTGCTGAGTTTTTTTTGTAGTTTTGTTGTAGTACTTTTAATTTGAAAGTCTGTCCACATTCAGTGTAGTGAACTGAGTTGGGCAAATATACAGAAAATTGGGATTTTGTGTTATCAGTTTTAAGACGAGAAAAAAACAGAATTCTGTAGGTATTAATTTGCATGCAGTAGGTTTCCCTAAAAAAAAAAAAAACACAATGAAGCCTATCTTGCTTTGTGCAATAACTTTTGAATCCCTTACTAGCATGCTAATGGCTAGCTTTTTAATAGCTACTCATGGCAATACTCAGTTATAGTAGCCTAATTAATTCAGAGATTCAAGGATAATTGCAAATTATGGAGTCTGTTCTTGGATATGCTGCACTGACAGTCAGTGTATGGATTGAGAAATCAGTCTCTCTTACAAGGCAAGGAAAATCAAAAGAGAAAATCGTTCACCAGAACAATTTCTCCAGTGGATGCAGGAAAATTGGAAGGTATTAAATGTCTCTAATCTCTTCAACCATTCTGGACAACTGTGAAGCTAAAGATTTATAATGCTGCCTCTTGATCTGTACTTAATGCCTGGGATGAAGTGTGTCTTCGAAATTCTAGAAGGGAGAACTGTTTTAGAGATGTGTAAACAGGAAACTCTTGAACCCCATGAATAAAATGCCAGAGAAGACTTCAGCTGTCTAGACATGGAGATAAACTGTAGAAAAAGTGTTGTGTGTTTCTGGTATCCACATATGTTGGTGTGTATACTGACACCTCTATAGCATCTTGGCATAATGCACATCAGACCGCAGATCAGACGAGAGAAGGGGAGACTATGAGCTGAGTATGTTGTCAGAATCAAGAAAGGTTTTCTGAATGTTTCCGTGTCTAGAACATTTTTAGAAGTTTCACTTTTTGAATCCACATTCTTTCATTCTCTTAGCTTTTCATGGGCCTTTAAACCATACAAACATTTTTTGCATCATAATAAAGCATCTTCCAGCTGCAGCAGGACTGTGTTGCTCTTTTCAGAACAAAATTTCCCTACAGATGTGTATTGGAATATTGAGATTAAAGACATTAGCCCACAGTTTTCTGTCTGCTATATTAGATTTGCAAATTCATGCTCCAAAAATGGCCATTTTAAATTGAATTGCCCTTTTCTTTTCAACTTAAGACATAGTAAATCTGTGTGTCTGGACGACTGAGAAGGAAAATTACAAGCCAGTGTAACACTGAAGAGTCGGGGTTTGTTAACCAAACTCCACACCTTTTTCTCTCACTCTCCTTGGAGAAGATTCAGCATCTTTGAGGTTTTGTTTTGCTCCCACATTGAGCTTTACAATTAATAATAAGCCCTAAAGCAAGTCAAAGCTAGGAAGTTAGAAAGTTAAATTATCTTACATCCTCTTTAAATTGCTGCTGCAGAGGGTGGGGAAGTGAAAGTGTGAGATTAGAAAGCTCTTGGTATTTCTAATCCTGTCCTAACACTCCAAGGCTTTTACTTACACTTTATTACTTTGGAGACTGAAGTAGTTTGCATGGGAGGAAGTGAAATGGCACAGCAATCATGGTGGGTGATAAGCCATTGGGAGTGTTGGCAAGGGATGCAAAAACTGGTGAGAAGAAAGGAATGAGCTGAGAGACTACAAATGAATACAAAACAGAGGCAAGAAAAAAATGGGATAAAAAAGGACCAGGCAATTTGTAACAGAAAAATGGAGTTAATCTGAATAACTTTGGTGATTGTGCTGGAGAAAAAATAATACAATTTTCCTAGGAACAGAAGTCCAGGCAATTGGGCAGTTTTCCTTCCGAGAGTAAGGCTTGCCTGTAACTCACAGAGCAACAGGGCAGTGTGCTTGGACTGCTGAAACATGCAACTGAATGCATTTGTGACCTGATTTGTATCAGAGTCCTAAAAATAGAAAATAAAATGTGGTCTGATTTCTATAAAAGTTGTTAAAAGTGTGAAAGGGGCTTCTCTGAGGTAATTTTACGTGGAAAAGAAGGAATAGTATATTTCTAAACACTATAATCAGTCAAACTAGTTTTCTAACCTGTAAATAATTCATATGCATAATAGCCAAGATGCCATACTAATCTCTTGTAAAGAAGCATTGGTTTGCTAAAACCCTGAGGTCAGGTGAAAGGAGTAACCTAGAGGAATGCAGGTTCAGGCTGCTAAAATACTAGCACTTAGATTAAATCAAATGTGTCTATGTAAGGGTAATGATGATGATCAGAGAATCTGATAGTCACTGACCTCTTATAATAAGGGTTGGTATAAAGCCTTAGGAAAATTTCCAGAATTCATCAGCTCTAGGATCATAGAAAAATTAGGTTAAAAGAGACCTCCAAGCAGATACTTCAGTGCTTCTTTTTCTCCAAGTTGGGTTATTCAGAAGAGAACAGAGTTGTCTCTTCTGAACAACCCTAACTCTCTTAGCTTGTCCCTCAGGAGGTCCTCCAGCCCTCTTACCATTTTTTTGGCTCTCCACTGGACTCACTCTGACATGTCTATATATTTCTTCTGGTCCATACCCCAGAGCTGGACACCGTACCCCAGGTGGGATCTCAAGAGCAGAGTAAAGGGGGAAGAATCACTTCTGTCAACTTGCTGGCCAGGCTTCTTTGTATGTAGCCCAACATACAGTTGGCTTTCTGGGCTGCAGGTGCACATTCCTGGCTCACATCTGATTTTTCATCTCTGTATCTCATATTTCATCTCTCCCTTTCCTTATGTCTCCTGTTCTGTTTTCCCCAACCATACTTCTTTTCCTCCACTGGCTACTCCCATTTTTCCAGAACTTCTTCAGCATTCCTTAACACCACCTATGAGTAAAACATTAATCCCCTGTTAAGAAGTAAGAGTGTGTAATTAGATCCTCTCTAGACCTTCCTTTTTCCATGCTAAACAGCCAAATTCCTTCAGCTTCTTGTATAACGTGTGTTTCAGTCTTTTAATCATCTTTGTGGCCCTCTGGTGGTCTTGCTTCAAAATCTTGTCATGTTCTCATGGTCCTGAGTCGGATACTGTACTAAAGACTTAACTTCAGGAGTACCAGATAAAATTGAATAATTATTTCCTTGTTCTGCTAGTGGCAGTCTTACTAGTGCTGTGAAATAAGTGGTTGGCCATCATCACCACGGAAATGCACTGCTGGGTCACAACTTGTTGTCAAGCAGACCCTCAGATCTTTTCTGTGAATATGCTGTACTGTTACATGGGATTTCTTCCTCCATGAAGGAGTTTTTAATTTTGCTTTCTTGAACTTTGTGGCACTGTGGTTGGCCTGTTCCTCCAGATTGTCAGGGTTTCTCTAAATGGAGTCCTAGCCTCCCATGTATGAATACTTCCTTAAGGTTGATGTTACCTGGAAACTTGCAGTTGCACATAGCTGCAATCAGAGGTTCTAACAAGACTTTTTTTAAATTTGAATTTTTTTGGCCTCCATTGAGATCCTGCAACAGCTCACCCACCACTGAGTTTCTGAATTTGCCACCTCTCTGCTCATCTGATTATTACCTTGATGTGAGCTTTTTCCCTTCTCTCCCCCAGTTTTGTTTATTGAAAGGGAAGAATGTAACAATCCAGTGGAAAAGTACCAGGGGAAACAACGTCCAACAATGGAGAAAGTAGAGAAGCTGAAATAATCGAGTGCTGTATTCTAAAGCCCAGTTTTGAAGTTTCTGAACAGCATTCAGTGTTAGATGGATAGAGGTATTGCTAGTGATGTTTATATCTTGTTTGAAAGCACCAAGACATTCTGTTTTCTTTCTAGTTACAGGATGGGCTGTCATGTCTGGTTTGTGTATGATGCTATCCTTAGATTCCTGCCAAGTTAAACTTCCCTAGATTTTGATGGTTTCCTCGGGAAGTATGTGCCCCAGTTCTGGCTGCCTATGTGTGTCCAACATGATAGGTTAAGAATGGTTTGTTGCCAACACCATGCTAAGTAATGGCATTTACTTGGAGTTTATACATGTGCAGTATATGGAATTATGCATGATGACATAGGATGTGCATAGCAATATACACATACTACCTGTGACATTGAGGTATGCTTTTTCTAGTCTAGTAGGTTACAGCAAGATAGAGCCAAAGTTCTACATTTCTACAGCCAATGTAGTTTAGGAAGTTATGTAGTTTCTAAGATATCCTTCTGAGAGGTTTCAATCCAGGAGATGATTTATTTGTTTGTGTAGCTATAATCAGGCTTTCTCTATTCATCTCACCAGGGATTCCCAGCCTTACCTCAGTGCTGTTATTTATCTGTATTTGAAGATTCAAATGATCATCAACGCACCAATTTGGTTTTATATAGCGTATTTACAGTCAAAAGCTGAACATTTTTCTTCTTTTAATGTTATGACCTTAAGATTCTTGAGGATTCAGTAAGGCTGTTCATCTGAAATTTAGGTTTTATTTTTTTTATAAGCTGCTTTTACTATCTCTACAGATTTTGCTGTGTCTTTTGCTCAGCGTCAATACACGTCTCTGTAGGAAAGGATTGAAGGATTACTCTAAGATTACAAAGAACAGAGTAAAGTGAGATCCATTCTGAGTATCTGCCAAATATCTTTTGACCTGTTTTACCCCTCGCAACATTCACATGGGTCAACACAGACCACTTGGCAGGTACAAAGCATCAAAATAATCAAATACCCTCTTTCTTGGTATGCCCTGAGCTCAGGAGTTCGTAGCCTGTCCAAAGGCTATGAGCATTTCAGTCAGGCTTGTTCAGTTTCTAGACCACTGTGAAATGTATGACCTGATTCAAGTCTTACTTAATGTTTGACATTTTAGTGGCTGCAGAGGGTAGATAAAACATAAATCTCATACTGAAAAGGCAAATACATTCAATTGCTGTCTATGGAATAATGAATATTTTTTACAGAAAACCTCATAGTAGTGGACAAACACCACTTTTAAGCATATACTGCTTCAGGCCCTAGCAGTTACATAGTCTTTTTAGAACTTCAAAACATTTTGATAACATTGCCGTGATGTTCCTCCTTTTCTGAGCTGCTCTCTTGACTGTTTTCTCTGGATTACTCTCGGCATTGCGTCTAATCTTTCTGTTGGTTTCCCAATCCCACACCCTTTGTGATGCCAAGGATTGCCAGACTGGTCATTTCACAGTTCATGTGCACTTGCTTTGGCACCTTTGCCCTTTGTAGTGCGGTCTGTGAAGTTGCACTTGACATGGCAGTACTTAAACTAATTTTGCTGTTGCGAGGTATTTTCTGCAGTTCTTCAGTCTGCAATTGTCTTGACAGCAGATTTGCATAATGAGTGGGTAGGAATTTGTTTTTAATTTTGATATTGCGATTAGGTTGATTCAGACAAATAATAGAAGGTTGTGCAGATAACACAGCGTGGCATGAACTGGTGAAAATTATTGTAAACAGAATAAATAAGAAAAATGATGGAGTCAGGTTCAGTGGTTATTTTTATAAAATGTAAGCAAATACTATTTCTAGTGTCTGTCTTCTGCTACTGTGACAGCTGCTTGAAATCTAAACATATGGATTTATTCAAATATTAGTCACTCTCACTGCTTTATGAATGAAGAGAAGGGAACTTATTAATTAGTTTTCTGCTAGGGTTTCTTGGTGCAGAGGAATAGCTGACTCTCACAACTTTTGCTTGAGTTCTTCTTTTCTTCTTTCATTCTAAAGGCAACCTTGTGGACCTGCACCTTTGCCATCATTTAGGAGAATACCTAACACGGTTGTTTGTTAAATTTAGTGTGGAGGATAATTCTGAGGTAATAATTGTTTGGTTCTGCCCCTTCACATATCCCACCCCTCCACCTTTTGTCTCCTTCCTTCCATCCCTAACTTCTGATGGTGGCTGACGGAAGACAGTTAAGTGAGAAATAACAGCAATTAAATCAAGCTAGTAATTAAGTTACTGTTCAGCTATTATAGCCATTTTCATGCATTAGAAACCCAGATAATTTTTTTTCTTAAGTGATCCAGCACATCTCTGCTTCCTGCTGAGGAAGAACATAAACACAACTGTCCTTTTCCAGTCATCTCTGCAGGGTAGGACTTGAATAGCGTGGGCAGTGAAATCATGTTACACTTTCTACATCTTAACAGAGTTCCATCTACAAGGGGACAATCACCAGGAGAGAGGCTGCTTAAACTGTCGATTTTAGGACATTTGTTTGAGTAGCAATTTGTATAGTAGTGTTGAAATATTAGTGAAGGATGAGTCATGAAGTATACTAGGGAATAACAGAAAGAAGGAATCTGGAAAAGAACAGAAAGGAGTAAGTAGGAAAGAAAGATAAATGACAGACTCAAGAGTAGAAGAATATATTTTTGAGACTAGAATAATGAACAAAAACTGTTCTGTAGATGAAGTAGTCGTGACATAAAAGTTAGGAAAATGCTGAAGTGCGTGGAAAGTAGTCACCTGGAGTGTTTAACTGAAGAAATACAAAGCATAGAAAGTATATGAGAAGATACAGAATCATACAGTGGTTGGAAAGGACCTTGAGATCATTTCAGATAGCAGAAGAAAAAGGCAAAAGAATATTTACTGTCTAAGTAGTTCAGCAGTACAAGTTTGGGGGCATTTCTGTATTTATTTGACTTGGGATAGCGTGGACTAAAGGGAGCTGGAGGTTGTTTGTACACCTACTAGAATAAAAGGATGCGTTCAGTTACATGACTGGGAAAAGGCAGATGTAAGGTGATTCTTAGGTTCTCTTTGCAAGGTTATGAGGACAGCAGCGTCTTCTCACTAGGTGGGTAAAAAAAGTGCCCTCTGGTAGGCCATGACAAAGAAGATCTCTGACCCGCCTCACCTGGCATGGTGGGAAGCAAAGCTGGCTGGATGACAATATATACTAAGCATCAGAATGTGCATCAATACCATTGTCATGATAGATTCAAGTAACTTAAACAATGCAGTGGAACAGAATAACTGTGAAAACTTTTGCGTTTATTTTGAAAGTAAACTTAATGCTCTGTTTGGTTTTGTTTGGCATTTTGTACAATCAGGATTTCTCAGTGCTTACATGCTTCGACAGAAGCATGCTTGCATAACAAATACTATACTATTTTGATTTTAAATTCTTCAAAACTTTAGTAATATTTCTGTTACAGTCCTTTCTGCAGTAAGGGTATTATTTTATGCAAACAAGGCCAGGATTTGAATAATGACTCTTGAAAAGTTGAGTGAATAGTCTCTTCATTTTTTTGGACAATTGATTCTACTAAGTGAGAGGCAAATGCTCTCTTTCAAGTAGGCATATATGAAACAGGTGATTTTTATTAGGTAGCTTTTTAGTAGTCCTGCTTAAAAATAACACTGAAAAAGTAATTTCTGAGTACTACAAAAATATGCAGAGAATATTATGAACTGCCATTACTAGTGCACCATTAACATTTAGTGAGCAGCGATGCTTTGCTGTTTACATCACTCTGACTTGATAGTATTCTTGTACTCTGGATAGTGTTGCTTGGAATAACAAATACAGAATTAATCAGGCTTTGTCAAATACTCAGCGGCCATTTAAGTACACAGAGTATCCTGTTTGCTGCTGTACAGAACCTGTGTGGACTCCCCTTACTCACAATGCGGGACCCAAGCTATTTGAGGCCAATAACTAGAGAAATAGAGAGGACTATTGCAGCTGAACTAGGTAGAACAACCACCAGCCATTTCCTTCTTCCTTTGAAGTTACGGTTTGCTTTGTTTCAGTGATTTAAAAAGTTTGATGCCTCCATTTATCTTTTGTTTCTTGGTCTGAGGTTTTAGGTAGCAGATAGGAGGAAGACCTCTGAATCTTTTTCTCAACCTTTTCTTTCTTTCTTTCTCTCAAATACCAAGTTCTTCAGTGGCACTTGATACATGTAACTTATTTCCAGGGTATTTTTCATTGCTGGGGAGTTATTCAAGGGACTCTCTCATAGCTCTGCATTAGGGGAATTTTTGAAAGAAAAGAGTGAGAAAGAGATAGTGGGTGCATTTGCGTGGACACAGGAAGGACTTAACAAGTGAATTATCAAAACCATTTTTCCTTCAGCCTTCAATAAACCCAAGGAAACAGTGCAAGAAAGCTGTTTCTGTTTACCTGTGAAAATGGCTTCATGTAACTGACCAAAATGAATCCGCAGCAACATTTGGGAAATTTATAACAAATGTTAATCCCCTAGAAGTGTCTCAATTTTGTATTTGATAAAACTATTGCTACCATATGTGGGGAACGCAACTCTTTATGGCAGTGGGGGTTTTGCTTGCATTGGTTTTGTCTTCACTTTTATTCTAATTTAAAAAAAAGAAAAGTTCTTGTATAAAACAAGAAAACTCTTCAGATTTTTAAACTCTACATTACCTGATGGGACTGGTTTGGCTTCCTTGACAGACTAGAAGGAAATATATTCAATTAGTGGTAGGATTTTTAACACACCATTTGTCTAAAACTGCTAGAGTTTCCCTTCTGTGCATCATTAAATGCAGAAAATAAACTGCCCTTAGTACATATCAACATAATTTAGTTTATTTTGCTGTTGTGAACTGTGATGGTTGTTTTTTCTTAACTACAAAAGCTTTTGTCACCACATGATCATCTGCAGAACTTTGCATCTTTTAAGTACCACAAACTGTTTTCATTTGTCATCATACTTACATCTGTTTGTTAAGAATACATTTGTGTGCTACTAAGAAGTCTACATGAACTATGAATGATTCTGATGTAGGCCCAAATTGTTTAATGTATTTTGAAATTCTGTTTCTGATAAAGTGTCTCATTCCATGGCATCTATCATTGGGGTAAATGAATGAATGAATAAGTGTTACCACTGGATTTTGAACTGTGAATGTGTTTGAAAAGTAAAAAAGAACTTTTCCTATGAGATATTATACTAGCAGTTCTTGAGCAAATTATAGTTTTATGTACAGAAAATCCATCATAATCTCCAAAGAAGTAAAACCAAATGGTTTATTATTTTCAGGAGCTGCAGTTTGAGAGACTGACTCGAGAACTTGAGGCTGAGCGTCAGATTGTAGCTAGCCAGCTAGAGAGATGTAAGCTTGGATCAGAAACTGGAAGCATGAGCAGCATCAGGTAATGTACAAATTATTAATTTCTTTGTAATGTAATGAATTTTGCTGCTGTTATAAATTGTCACTGAGACCAGGATTGATCATCTTTTTGTTTGTAAAAAAAGGTACACACCAGAGAGCTTGGGATTTTAATAGAGGTAGAAGATTTGGATTTTTATTTGCTTTTTAAAAAGAGAATTTCAGAATTTACAGTTTGACATCGGGTTTGTCCAGTAACAAAATAGTAGTCGTATTTGGAATTTATTGATTTGCTGTAGTCTGAGTGGATTAACTGTAAAACTCCTGTTTCTGTACCAATGAAGCTGTATTTTTCAGCCACAGGTGTTTAGCTTCTTTTAGCCGAAATGTCTTGGTAAGTTTTGTGAAGCTGTTTTCATAATTTCATCATTCAAGGTATTAAAAGCTTTAGTGATAATTACTTGAATCTGCTGGCATGACACTGAACTGTTAACACTGTGTGTTACGAATAATATGATATGAATCTTTTTTTTTAATGTTGGCTTTCTTTAATTAAGAAACTGTTGTGATACACTGTTTGGGTGATGGTGAGATGAATTAAGACGTTGCAAATAAAGAAGCTGATCTCTCGGTCAGTCTGGTGTGAATAAAAATTTTGTAGCTTTGAGCTTCTAGTTTGTCTTCTCAGGTGGACCTAATAAATGATAGATGGTAGAATTTGAGTTACAAGGATTAAGAAAAAACCCATTGGACAGACGTATCTTGTGTTTTTATCTGTGGAAATACTAAGTGTGTTACCTTTTCAATATATAAGTATGATATGCCAAGCTTAGTACAAAGTTCTGTGTGATGCTAGTAGAAAAACTACAAAACTATCTGTCGCTATTGCAAGAAACTCTTTAAGCACTTCAGACTACGTGTCAATCAAATTATTAATTGGTAATAGGAAATAACTATTCAGTAGAATGCCAAAGATGAGCAAAAATACTGAATCTAACAGTTCAGTTAAAATGGCAGAAGTCAGAAGAGTTTTTCGCTAATTCACCAGAAGCTGTACAAGAAGTTGACTTAAACATTCTTAATAAATCAAGTGAGAATTAACTCTAGGGTAAAATCTTACTACATTCTATATAATCTTTTCCACTAACTGGACCTCTTGGTTCTTTCCTATTGGTGATGTTATATTTTTGAGTCATCAATGGCATCAAGGTCACTCAGCTGTTTCTTCAGAGGCTCCAGTTTGTTGGAAAGGTTCAATGTTTTGACCACTAATGTCTTTGCATAATAAATTTATACCTGGAATAACAGATTTAATTCAATTTTTTGACATCTGCAATTTGCACCAGAAACATTTTACATGTGAGAGTTTAACACAACTAGCCTTTCAATTAAAAACATTGTAAAAAATACTTGAAATACTGTTCTCCAGAAAATAACATCAAAAGCTTACAAATAGATAGGTGTTCATAGACTTAGCAAGTGCTTTAAAAAGGAAATCAATAACAGTCTAATACTGTTTGTGCTGGGTTGGTGGTTCTCCCATAGATATTAAATGAATAGTTTTTGTTACTTTTAAAAATAATGAATCATTGTGGGAGCGAGCAGAGCTAACACAAATGTTAAGTAAAGTCAAAAACCAGTCTGGCTGCTGTGCTAACTTTCCAGTGCTCATTCAGATTTGGGAATATTCCTTTTGACTTAGTATAGTGAGACAAAAACTTGGAAGATAAAGAGCAATGTAGTGGAATAATACATGTTAAGCAGAAGAAGCTTGCTTAAAATTACTTCTTTTCATATATATGGCTGCTGTGAAGCTAAGCTTTTCAGCCATACCCATGTTAATTCAAGGTAATTAATTTTGTGCTTTTAAAACAGGTTTCTTCCCGATACAGGGAAATTTGACGATTTTTCCATCTTTATTTTTTTAAGCTACTGCATAATTGTTTTAAAAAAGATTTCCTGGCAGAACGCAAACTAAAGTCAGGCCTTGTAGCTGTTATTACTAAGCTTTTATTGATAAAGAGCTTTTAAAACAAATCCTCTAATCAGTTGCATTTATTCCAAATACTGTCATTATTCAAAGTGAAATCCTACCTCTTAAGTCTCCAGTAGAAGTAGAATAATATACATCCTTCAGTGATGTCACTCTTATCTGGTGACACATAGGTTTATTATTCAGATCATTTTCCATATCAAGGAATAATCAAACTGGACTGATTGTAATCAGCATATTTTAGTATTGGGAAGTTAGTTTATTTTTTTCCTGCTTCAAAATAATTCACTCAAAACAGTTAAAAGGCATTTCTTTTGTTAATATTTGCTATCTTGAACCCAAACATATAAAATTAGTAATGGAGCAGCTGTCCATAATTTTAGCCAGTCTAAAATAGCTAACAGAGATGTTTTTTGCTCTGTCCTGGGCTAACATCTTAAAAGTACTGCAGATAGACATAATAAGCAATTGTAGTGCCCTTTGTTGTGGAGATATCAGAAAAATTGATCTCAGCTTTACCTCCATGATATAGTAGTTTCATGGAGTCTTCCTGTATGTCTTAAAATCGTGCCTTTGAAACCAGGTTTTAGGAACATGCTAAAGGGTTGTTATTTCTGCCTTCCATTTTGCTTTCTGCACTCATCTTGCATATTTGACAGTTGGCCCATAAGGAGTTGTGTATCCAGCTGTACTGTGAAGCTCCATGTGGCTCATTTTTCGTCCTTAAAGACTTCCTATTTCTTGTCATATAAATTTGGATCCAGAAAGTAATGCACAGAATTATGCAGCCTAGATCCATAATGGGAATCACTGTCTTACACTGGTATAGCTCTATAGCTCACACTGATCAAGCTTAGTGAGAGGCAGCTCTGAATAGACAGCAAAGAATCTGGCACTCAGTTTGTGTGATACAAAGTGATATTGCTGTACTGTAGCTTGCCTGCAGATGTGCCAGTATGTTCAGAAGAGATTGTAGTAGTAGATGTGCCAGTTTGTTCAGGAGAGATTGGATTAGCCAGAACTGACTGCTCTATCCAAAGCTCTGATTGTGACAAGTCTTGCTTGACTGAGGGGACACAAAAGCTCTGGTCTTTCACAGGACCGTTTCCTAACCTTTTTAAGAATTTATTTGGCATGTGAGGAAGCCCCACAGCTTAAATATTGTTCATAATTTTAGTGCCTACCTGTCTCACAGCTAGACCCCATCAGAATACCCAAACTAAATTTTGTCATATCCTTGATTGGTAGTAATTTTTTGGAGGGTTAGGGAACTATATTCACTAGGAATTGTTCCAAAAGAACTGGAGTGTGTTCTCTTCAGGGACAGGTTCTTGGCTTTGCATCAAAGGGAGAATCAATGGCTTCTGATAAAGCTGAATAAAATGCTTAGACCAAGAAGTAGGACAAAATTAGGGAACTCTTCCACGCCACAGAGTTTCCCCCTGGCAGACTCTGAGCAGTTCATTACTCAGCTTGCTGAATATTAAAATTTCATCATACATTGCATAAGGAGCCAAGTCATGTTCTATACTGCTCCATCCCTCTGGCTGAGGTACTTGTTGCTTCTGTGCCAGACCCATCAGCATGTCACCTCCTTTTGTACAGAGGGCAATTCGAAGCCTGCATTATCTTTGAGATCTTCCATCTCTGATCACTTTAAGCACCTATTAATGTATTTCAGATTTCAAAATTTCCCATAGCCATATAATATAGTTCCTCAAAACAAAAGGTGATGAAAGTGAGAATGTTTTTTTTTTTCCTGCCAGAAATGAAAACTAAATCTCTGAGGCACTTTGAAAACTCAGCTATGTGTTTTCATGTTTTCTGTTTTCTCTTGAAACAATTCAGAGAAAATATTGCCAGAGTGGAATGACTAAACAAGTAAGAAAAGAGATTTCATGCATATATGTGTAACATATGTATGTCTTTACAAAAAAAAAAGTGTCCTTTGGACTTAAGTGAAGAACTGTACTTGTTAGTAAATCCTTAAAACACGTTGCTGTTTCATATTCTTTATCACTGTTATATGTGAGCAACTTAAGTTTGTTTACATTTGTGGGTTTCTTTATGGAGCCTTACTGAACTCTGAAACTTAGCTCAAGCATAGTCCACTATTTTCTTAGAATATGCAGTTTGCAAATTGGGCAGGCAATCAAATTTTTCAAAACTGAATTTCAGCCCTCCACTGAAATTTGTAGAAGTGATTTGCCATTTGCTATTGAAAGTCTCCTGAAAAGACTGGAGCATCCTAAGCAATATGCTGCCCTTTCTGTACTTTTTGGGAAGCAAAAATTTAAAACTTACTGAATTGCATGGAAAGCTTACCTGATTTGTATATGCTTTCTTTGGTGTAGTTTTCTCTCCTGAAGGTGCTTGTGTATTCATACTTTTTTTACTTGGGAAACTGATATTTTGCTTAGGAGGACATAGTTTTTGCAGATTGCCTACAAAAAAAAACGTCCAGTAAATCTTAACTGATAAACCCATACAATCCTTCATTTCAAGAACATTTAAGAGAGAGATGAGATGCACTTTGACATAGGTAGACAATTTCTACTGTGTCAGTCAAGTAAATAAAATTGCAGTTATAAAGTTTTCCTGTATAGCTCTGGGTGTTAGATCTAATTTAGGCTACTTTACTGTGGAAGTATATGTAATAGTCTTTGTAGGTATTTAATATTGGTGTTGAAAAATCCAGCACCCTAGTAGGGGTGAGGCTGCCACATCCTAGACCTGCACAGGCTGGAGAAATGTGCCAAGTGGAACATTATGAAGAGAGGAGATCTTGGGCTGCAGTAGCAAAAGTGTAACCAGAAGATTAAGGGAAGTGATTCCTCCCTTCTATTTGAAAGTCAGGAAGCTACATCTTGAGTATCCTATCCACTTTTGGGCTCTCTGGCATGAGAAAGATATTAGCATGCTGGAGCAAGTTCAGTGCCATACCAGTACATGACCGCCAAGAAAGCTGAGGGCTTGAGAACACTTCGTACATGAAGAGATGCTGAGGGAACAGTATGGGGTTTAGCCATTAGAAGAGATGGATCAGGAGGGGTCTTTCTTCTGTCTACAACTAGGTAATGGGAGGACATAGAAAAAACAGGCTGAGAATATTCTCAGGGGTACATTGTGGTAGAATGAGAGATGGCAGACACAACTTGGAACCTTTTTTGGACACATGAAAAAGTCTGACCAGATATAATGAAAACATTTTTCACCATGAGTTTAGATAAACAGTGGAACAGGTTGCACTGAGAGTCTGTAGAGTTCTCCTGCTTGGAGATACTATAAACATAACTTCTCCTTCATGTCTAAGTTTTGGTGTTTTTTGTGCTTTTTCTTTTTTTTCTTTTTTTTTATTATTTTTCCATCTAAATCCTAGGAAAATAGTTGTATTAGAATTCTGTATTTTTGTTTTTTATTAAATTTTTCAAGTATTTCAGGTGAACACCTGTCTCTAAACTAATGAAAGTGCTGTTTGCTTTTACCTATGAATGTAGGTATAAAAAAAAAAAAAAAAAAAACAAAGTTGGAAAATACATGGCTAATGTGGAGCAAAAACTGAAGCAAAGGATAAAGATATGTTTCTATCATATTAGGAGAGCAGAAGAGCTGGATGTGTGCAGATAGTTTGACAGTCGTGTTTAGTTGTAATAGAAAATCATGCAACTTTCAAGTAACATTTATACATCATCATCACTGAAAATCTGTCTAGCGTGCATTGTGGTGATTCACCAACTGGACATGCTAAAAGTTAAATGTGTTAAATATTTTTCACATTGCTGTGATTACACTGATGTCTCCAAGGGCTCTTGAAAAGCTTTTAAATCAAAAATTACCCCCCCCCCCCATTTTTAATGAAATATAAATCAGAAATTTAGCTTTTTAAAAGAAAAATGTCAACATTTATTTCAGAGTAGAAATAAAAAACAGCAGTATTTTAGGATTACTTATGAAAAAGCCAAGTGTCATTTTTGTACTTGCTTTTTGAAACAAAAGCCAATAGCATGATGCTAATAGTTGCTACATTCAAGAAATGTAGTCAGATTTTTTAAAATTGTGTTCTTTAAGAAAATGAGCATTTCACCAGTGGACAGAGAAGATTTTAACTAAACTCTTGACAACAACTGCAGTAGGTCAAAATTTCATCTCCTTCAGTAAATGTGAGTTTGCTCAGTAGCTGAGAAATTGAATAAGCTTAAAGTTTTGTCACATGCTGTTGCTCATCTTCATTGTGGATTGAGTAAAGCTAACATCATGCTTGGATGACCTTCTGAATTAGTAAAGTTTATCTGAAGTAAAATTAAAAAAGGCAATAAAAGGCAGGTTTTTGAAAATGCGAGTTTCTGAAAACACTTTACAAAGTAAAGCAACATTTTGTGGGGTTTGTTGGTTTTTTTCCTCATTGTCTCACAGTGATTTTGTGTTGCTATAAATGACCAGGTCAGGTGGAATGCTGATTGCTCCATTCCTGAAGGTCAACTAAACTTAATCAGCAGGGGAGATGCCAGAGAGTTCAGGGTGCAGCAAAGGAATTAAAATATAAAAGCAGGGAATCTTCAGTTTGTATACACACCAGCCAGATACATGTGTTCATATACAGCCTGCAGTGAACATGGGGAGGACAGCCAGCCAAACCTCAGAGTAATGGAATGAAATTTCTAAGGGCCAAGTGCAACTGTCTAGATTTGCATCAACTGAAAATGTTCTTCAGTTGGCCAAAACCAAGGAACAAAATAAAGACCCAGTTGTGAAGACACAGGAACTAAAGAAGAGTGGGATATAAACCTTTAGTTGTCTAGAGGAGGGATGTGTGTCTTTTTCTGAGATTTTTCTGAATAAATGTGAACTTTCTATTTTCTACTCTAATAAAAGTTGTGTGGAAAAATGGGGTTTGTTTAGAAGCTTTTCAGGTGTTTTTGAAAAAGACCTGTGTACATCTATTGCAAGGTTCTGACTAGTTTCAGATCTGACAGCAAGTCAGAATACTGTTCAACAGCAGAATATTTTAAGGGCAGAGTCTATTTGCAGTTGATTTCCTTGTTTAGTTTGTGAATATATGACAAAAAGGAAAATTATTTTCCTCAGTATTTTACTTTCTCTTTTGCAGCCAAGAACATCTTAACAAGGGTTTTCTTTGTGAAAAAGAGGGTAACAAGTCCCCCTAAATCCATAACAAACCTGCTGTATTCCAGTCGTCAAAATTTAGCCTTGAGTTTTGTGTTTAACAGGAGCTGTTGGCAGCAGAAGAGACATAAGTACAACATATATAATTTCCCTCTTTCTCAGAAGTATTATGCAGAATCCATGGAAAGCAGTGGTGGTAAACATGAAGAATCATTCAGAACTAAATAAACTGAAGCAAATGAGAACTCTGAGAACAGAGATTTTATTTAAAGTTCATCAGCTTATAGCTGTTTTCATCATAAGGAGTGCAGCACAATTCTTAGGGCTCAGCAGAAGGAAACGCTAAATTCTGAGAGTAAAGCATCCATATCATGAGTGTTTTGAGGGGATTTTTAACAGTTTGGTCCTATGTATTGGCCCGCTATTAGTTGCTGAACTAAAGGTAAGCACTTGAAGAGCCTCTTCCAGGTTAGTTTCTGAAACAATTCAGTTGATGTGCCACAAGACGACTGCATGATGCAAACTAAACCTGGAGAACCAGAAAAGAGCAGGAGAATTATTTAAGAGATGCTCTTTTACTTTGAAGGACAGTGCTAATGCTAGTGGAAGTGATACTGAACATCATTATCCCTCAGAGATCCTCAGTCTGGGGTGAGCAGAAGGAAAATATTTACTAGATCTGTTGATATTCATTTTTATCACTTGATTCATGACTGTCCTGTGTCTTATTTGAAGGCAGTTCCATTTAAAAACCTGTGAAAAGTTACAAAATCAACAGTGGATCCTACTGAACCCAGTACAGTAGAAAAATGAAAGGTGGGCCATGCTTACAATGATGTTCTTGGGTAACTCAAATCTGTCTACATTGATGAGAAATGTTTTGTCAGTGTTAAGCATAGTACTACCTGTTATATTTCCAGATCTTGTATAAAAGTTGTCATGTATTACTTGGCTTGTGGTAAGGCAGAATACCATGGTAACAACATGTTGTAAGTTTCAAGGTAGTAGACAGAAAAAAAACCCATAACATTCTTTACTAGGAAGCCAGCTTCCTTGTTGAATACTCATGCATCGTTGATTATAAGTCTGCTAGGCCAGAAAGAGAATGAAATGATCTAGAAGGAAACATTCAGTTAGATCAGAATGGTGGGAAAATGTGCAAATGTATGTTATACCATAATTTTTTCTCTGAAGTCTTTGCATTATTTGAGTTCTTTGCTGTCTCAAAAAGTCATAAATAAACCCAAAATACCTTTAAAAACTCCCAAGCCCATCCTCTCCAACCCCAACAAAACAAAGCCAAAGATATTTTCTAGCAAAAGTTGTAGGAATGATCTTACATTCAAAATCTGTAAGGAGTTAATTTCTATAACCTTGGAAGAAAAGAAACTGAAGCAGCCGTTATCTGACCACAATTAAGAATGAACAATGTGGTTTGAATGCTTGGCCACTTCATTAAAATGCAGGGCTTTTTTTCCCAGTCTGTCACTTGTTTTCAGTCTATAGCTTAGCTAAGTCATTTAGGGATTCTTCCTCGTACCATTCATCTTCTCCAACAATGTACTTTCCTATCACAAAAAATCATGGTGACTTTCTGCGTGTTGGGTTGCTAGCTGATGAATGACAGTCACTGTGGGAATGCATGTCTGCTAGGTAATAGCTGAAGCCTAGTACTTGTGAAAATTAGACTGCTAGTATACTTGCTCAACCACAGCATTTAGGCACTTGTGACATCTTCAGAAATACAGTAAGCTGTCAAGAAGTGTAATGGACAGATTCTGCTTGTTGTGACAACTCTTACAATCTACGAAGTGTAATTTCATATGCCAGTTTGACAGCAGTAGTTAATGTTTGGCTTCGTGTATGCCAGCACACATAAGATCATTTGGGTCAGATATGTTATAGAGGTAAGAGAAAGTGATCAGGGTAATACTGAGATCCGTATTTGCAATACTCCTTTTTCATCTTGTACTTGCTATCTCTTGATCTTTCAGCTGAGGTGTGGATACCTGAAAGGTGATGAACCCTGTATCCTATTAGACTTGATCAATAAATTAGATTGAGACCACTGCCCAAAAAGGAAGATTTGAAGAAAATGGTCATTATAGGAAATAAATTGTGGTTGGAACAGTCAATACAATTCATAATAATAATGTCCTTAGTTAATTATATTGCGTAGGTCAAATGTTTATGGGAATAAAATATCAGACTTGTGATCTGGTCATTGAGAGCAGCCTGATACAAGATTAAGATACAAGATTTAAGCCTGCCAGTACTCACTGTATGAAAGTCCAGTATTTATGAAATGGCTAAAAAAACACTGGCAGAAGTTTGTAGGAAAGCAAGAAAATGAGATAAAGTAAAAGGTTGTACAACTATTTTATATTTCCATTAATACAACATTTGTGGGCGCTTTGTGCCGGTTCTTCACAATGAGGCACATCAAGAAAACAGATCAGTCCTGTTGAACCTCTACAGGGAACAGTTTTGTAGCAGATAAGCTTATGTTGCTAAAAGGCAAATTTCCAGCAAATGTCCAAGCAATCAAGTCTGGTCTAATTTTATTTTTTACAGCATATCCATATCTTTTACAATAGTATTATGGGTCATATCATTCCCAGATAGATACATCTCTGAAGGCACCAACTCCAACAAGACTTTTAAAACACCCCCTCCACAGATGCTCTCCCTCTTTTACTTGCCAAATGCCCTCCTGAGATGCTACCTCTGTGAGAGCAGTAGCATAGTAATATTCGGCATTGCCAAACTTGTAATACTGGCATGTTTGTGAAATTAAGGTATCAGATTTTATTTTAATCTCATCAAAGTTACTGCAGGGAAGATGTGACAGTAAGGTTATACATACTTTCAGGCTGTAAGATAGGGTCTTGTGGGCTGAAAGCAGTCTCTGGAGCTGCCAGGTGTCACTTAGATTCTCTTAGGTAGGTGAATTCTTTAATTCTTTCTTCTGTTTCAATAATGCCAAAAGAAATGGGAAGAAGGGAGGGAAAAGGAAAGAAAGAAAACAGGAAGGAAGGGAAGGAGGGAGGGAAGGAAAAGAGAGAAAGAACACTTACTGTACTCTGTACCTGTGTGTAGTTCTGGCATGATGCTAAGAAATCTGAAAAATCTTTCCAATTCTTGCATTCAAAACTTAAATGTGTTATTGTAAGCCTGACACTTGAATATTGCACTGACTTAAAATAAACATGGAAATACTTAGAAAACATTGTTAATGTAAAACTTGGTTATATCTTACAGAGTGAGGCTCTGTGTTCAGACTACTTTTGACAAGCCATTTGTTGAAAAATTAGAGCAATACAGTTTACCATTAAGGATGGATGAGCACTGTAATACATTGCCTAAGGAAACCATAAAAACTATCATTTGAAGTTTAAGGACATGTAGAGTATCTATCAAGAATGGGAAACAAGTGACAAGGCTATTTCTCTACAGCCCTTCTAGCTCTCCTTTTTATGATTCCTTGCTGTGCTCTGTTTTAATAATTTGACAACATTATTTTTGTCCGCTTTCTTACTTACCAAATGTTGAAGTGGTTTTAGATAGGTTTGGAGGAAGACAAGAGTGAGCATAATGCTGAGGGAAAGTAGCTTGTTATTATAAAGTTGTTGAATTTAGAGTGTAGGCAAGTTTGATAAAACTTGCCGAGGAAAGTGAAACCAGATTCAGTCTATAAAGTGAAGATTTTTAGTGCTTACTGCATTGGGTCAAAGGTTCTGTTTTTGTGATATCTTACAAGTAGCTAGTTTGTGACTGAGAAGAAATTCTATGACATGGTGACATTATTTAATGGCCATGGGCAGTTGTCATCAAACAGTGAAGCAGAAGTAAAGTATCCAAGGTGTCAAGAAGAATCTGAAGTTCTGAAGAATCATGGACAGAGGCTGCAACAATGTCTCTCATTAATGTTGCCTGCTGGTTTGTACTAAACCAAGATTTCAGTTGTTCCTTATTTTGCCAGGCTGCACTCTTCAGGTTGAATATTTCCTTCTCAAGATGCACATACTGAGGTTTTGAAGGGAATTTCAACTAACCATCATCACTGTAGTCATCATCGTTATAGATTTGCACCAAAAGGCCTTGCTTTCGAAAGGGGTTCTAAACAATACATTTGCACAGAGTTACAAGGATAAAATCCTTTTTTTCATACAAACCTTGTTGCCATCTTCCTAATCTGATGTACAGTGGGGCAGAATACTGGAGCTGGGAGGGAAGTCTTTCAGGTTTATTCCATCCTTCCCTCTGTGTTGTGAGGGTAAGGCGGGGTCCTTCTGAGTCTAATGGCAAGAGGTCAAGTAGCAGACCTCCAGGTGCATTTAGCATTCCAGTTACATGCATGTATAGAAGGAAAAGTGGGGGAGGAGGAACTTTTGCTTGAAATGTGGATGAAGCATCTAGAAGAAATCAGATTCGGTCTATAAAGTGAAGATCTGTGTTTATTGGTCACATAACCAGAAGGTCGGGGAAATGAAGCAGTAGGATGGAGTAAGATGAGGAAAAATAAAAAGGCAGAGAAGAGCAATGCAAGAGCATAAGGCAGAGTAGTCAGGGAATCTGCTTGTAGTTGGAGGACAAAAGGTAAAAGTTAAAAATACCCACTTATTCTGCCTACTCAGTCGGGGAAATATAGGACTAGTTGCTGCAGAAATCTTACTGGCTTCATTTGCTGCTATGAGTAGCCATCACATCGGTATGTTCCTGCTCTGAGTATTAGGATCCCTGGAAGGCTGTACAGAGAAATGAGAAGCCAGCAACATCTGACAGGGTTTCAAACAAATCTTTACAACAACAGAATTAGCCATGAGCAGTTTAGACAATTCCACTGGATTGCCTCCAGCTGTTATAAGCAGATAGCTAGTTCTTTTCCTGATGCACATTTTGCAAGTTATGAAACTCCATTAGACGCCTGTAGACAGCAGCATACCTCCACACAAATGTGAGTTATCCCCAAAGCACTTTAGAAATGAAATGATCGTGAAACATAGGTTGTGTAACAATGCATTTTTACAAGGAGTAAGTCAAAATGCAGACAGCTGAAGGCTTTCCAGAACTCCGATTCCACTCATGAAGACAAAGCTTGTCTTGTTGCCAGTCTTGAGGAAACAGTTTCAATTTTGTGTTGAGTTTCAAAGACCTATTAGCCAGACATAGTGTTTTCTCTCCCTTCACCACCCTTACCTTCTGCTTCTCACCATCTGAGCTTGTGTAAGTGACCTTTACTTCTATATTAAGCATCCTCTCTTATGATACCTTTCTTCTTCTCCATTGCCTCAGTTTATATTCTACCTAGCTCACAAGGAACTGAAGTTTGCAAAAATAAAGCCTTTGTCTCCTGCTCTTAGCTCTGTCTTTGCTTTGGATTGTTCCAGTCACCTTTCACCAAGTACAGGTATGGTAGCAGTTACTAATGCTTCCTACCAAAACCTCATCCAGGCTAGTTTACCTGTTTCTGGCAAATGGCTGTTACTTTTGGATTAAGCTGGCTTTGTTTGGGTTATTGGTTTTAATAAAAGCATAGTTCTTTGCCAATGCAGTCTTTAAAGAAACTGGAGATTATCAATAAAAATGCATTGGTGGAAGTTACAGTTTATCAATCACAGTTTTCAAATTCACAGTCCTTTTTTTAACAGTAGGCATTTCTGCTATCACATTGAAGGGGATCCTGTGTCTTGCCGTGATCTGTCTTGATTAAAAAAAAAAAATAAAAGTTGTATTTAGCTGTAGTGTTTGATGCAGAAAATTAAGATTTACTAATTCACTTTGAATAGATTCCTCCTCACACACACCTCCCCCACGCCCCGTCTGTCTTCCCTACCTTTAGAAATTAACAGTGCTGTTGCTCTTAATTATTCAGCAGTCTCTCCTATAATTTGCACAGGAGTTAATCCTGATTTTCCTTTGTTTTGTCTGTATGTGTCTATGGGAATGACATAAATATCTTAATGATGCTGCTGCAATTGCTGTCGCTCTGTAGTGGAAACTGAGCTATGCATTCCTTGATACGTAAGTATATCAAATATGAGAAGATCACTGGAAGGATTACTAATATATTTAGTTGAATTCCAGGAATAGCGTGACTGAACATGGTTCTGTTTCCACAGGCATCTCACAATTGGATAGTGAGGTACTTCAAATGGCTAATGTTATATGCTCTCTAGGCATGTTGCCTTTTCAGCAGTTAAGGAAGATTTTATAGATTTTAATACGTTAAACTTAAAGGGACTTTTAAATCCCTTGTGCTTTCAGCTCATAGGAGGTGTGGGCTCAGTTACCGCTAATTGTGAATAAATATCTTGTCTCCTTCTGGCTTTCCTTTACCTCTTTTGTTTTCACCTTGTTCCTCCACACTTTCCATTTGCAGAAAGATATAGAAAAAAAAAAAAAAGACTTGCACATCAGCTCTTTACTTCTTCACTCTCTGGAGAGTACTATTGTCGTGGTTTCAGGCGTAAATCAATCTGCCTGCCCACTCACTCCTCCCAACCTTCTTTCCCCCCCACTTCACG
>JASSUY010047448.1:0-45659 GCA_032466535.1 Forpus xanthops
GGGTGAGATTCAGGTTTATTTGGCTGTGACCTTTTTCTGCCAGCCACTCTTTCGCACAGCTATCCACGCTTCCCACAAACAATAAATCCACCTTAATTTGCTCTTATCTGATAAAATACTCTGCTACAGAAGCCCCAGTTGTGAATAATTAGCATTCATTCAAACATATGAATCAGTCCTCTGCATGTAACTGGATTTACAGCGATAGACTCATTTTCAGCTGTGAGCTTGCAAGTATTTGGATTAGAAAGACACCATTTCCAAGGCAAGCATGTAAAGAAAAGTGAAGGTGAAAACTTTTTCATTATCTGAAAAGAGAGCCTATTACCTATATCACTTTCTCAGATATCCATCCATCCACACCTAATGAGTCCTATGATTTAGTCAGAACACATTCATAAGGATGATTCATAGCTGTTGTGCAGCCACTTGATGTTAATAGTGAAGATGATGTCTTAAATCACAGCTGTTTCCCTATGATAGCCAAGGGGCAAAGCCACACTTTGGAAAACATAGGGAAGAATTTATTAGAGCGAGTCTACCAAAGTAACATTTAAAAGAAAAATGGAAAGCAAAACATCAGGGTCGAAGATGCTATAACCAAACCACTAGATAGTATTAGATATTATATAGTAATCTGTATAACTAAGAAGCTAGTAGTTGTTGGTTCTCCCTCTGCATGTGTTAATATCACCAAAACATTTAGTGTATCTAGCTTGAAAATTTTTATATTTGTATTACACATCTATAATCTTTTCTCAGTGTTCTATAAAGACGCATAATAACCTGATATACTTAGTAACAACAGTCATGTAAAGAGTCATTCTTTCCTATACTAACAAGTGCTTAAGCACAAATAAAAATAATAAATTTTGACAAAAAAAAGGTCCCATATTTAGCAGTTGAATATTGTTGAATTTTAATTGTATCAAATAAGGGACAGATACAGTATGTTAAGAGTACCAGTACTAAGCCAGTAACAAACACCAAATGACACAGTGTCTTCAGGAAAGCTATTTATATCCTTCAATTTTAGCTCGTTAATGAGTTCTGCTAGCACAGAGCATATACAGGGGTTTACAAGGCTGAATACTCTCTACATATTTGCACTTGGATGCAATTTAATCCAGAAACACTCAATTTATGTAGATTGAAAACTAGAGCTTTAAATAATATTCTAGCTTTACAGCCAGGAAGGAAGAAACATGAGTAAATTTGGCACCACACAACAGATAACAACTAGGCACAAAATACCCATCATCTCTTGGAAGTCTCTTAGTAGATTCATAGATACAAAGATATTGCAGCATGAAGCTCTGGTGAGAAACGAGTGCATTTTTAACTAGAACCAACAATCCCTGACATTTCACTTGCTTTCACAGCAGGATTCCATTTGCCTTACTCATTGCTATTAAAAACGTTCGAGTTAATCCAGCACGATTTCCGAGAAGGCAGTGAATGAGCTGTGATTTTGCAAAGTGGTAGTCCGATTTCTGCCTTTATTCTTCTGGCCAGTAACTTTAACAAAAGAAATACGAAACTCAAATTCCCATTACCATCCATATGGTATTTTTAAAAAAGAATGACTGCCAAGCTGGGAAAAAATATGGAGACAAAAACAAGATGTGCATACATCCTACAAAGTGGAATAATCGCATAGATTAAGTAAGTAGGTCAACTACAGGTACAGATTCTTTTAAGACGATCCAAAAAGGTACGAAAAGTTGCATGTGAAGACATGTTTCAAAAGAATTCAGAACTGCAAACAGGCTTGTCTTACTTAAATCAAGGAAGGCAAAACTGAAACCACCTACCCCTAAAGGAGCTTCCACTGGAAGGCCAGTCTTACTTCCCTACTTACTCACTGGAAAGCTGCTGCGGAATAACTGGAGTGACAGAGAAGCACATGTCACAACTACTTCTTCATGGTATTTCTGTCAGGTGATTTGTAACCAGCAGGCTGGATTGGATAGGAAATTATCTTCTTTACATTCACCATGTAGTATTTTGCATTATTAGAAATTGCTATTCAAAGCATATGAATACAGCAATTGCTGCTTCCCTTGCACCTTCTTTTTCTTTTTGTTAGAGCTCTGAAGATTTTTGTAAGTATTTAGATTTGCAATGTCATTTTCAATACAGAGCTATGTCTGTGTACCTAAAGAAGGTGAAAGGAGGTCAAGAACCACCCTGTTAAAAAACTAAGCCTTTCATTTGGTTGGAGAGTGAGAATACCTTTAAAAGGTAAAAAATCACTGGAGAAGAAATTGCTGACAGCTCTTTGGGATCTGTGGATCAGTTCATGGGTTTTGGACGTAGGAAAAGACTTGCACATGCATGCAGATTTCCTCCAGCTGCTAAACACACCTGAAGATCTTTAATTTATAGACATCTTGACTCTCCTGGTAACAGAGGAGTCTTTTAATCTAATAAAACACATTTTCTTCCTAATTTTTAAAAAGTAAGTTGGGAAGATAAGAGCTAGAATCAGAATCCATAAGGCTTGAACAGACCATCAGGAGAATCTCACATTTCTGTAAGCGCTGTAACGTTAGGTTTGTAAATGAGAAACTGATGTTAATCCTAAAGAAATCTGAGGTTTTTCCCTTTAACTACAGACAGCTCAAAAAGAAGGTACTTCAGCACACAAGTTCAATAAAGCATCTGGAAATCTCCCTTTCCAATGCACAGGAGCACACACAGACCCACAGAACTCATGCCAGAACCTTGGGGAAAGGTCAGCAGAAAGTCCAGACACTGGGACATTCTGTTACAAGCCATCATTTATCTGCCATGCAAATCCCAGAGTAGGAAAATCCAGACTTATGAAGGCAACTGCCCTCAGGAAATGAAAGAACAAAAAATTCAGAGCTAGGGAAAACCTCTCACTTCTACACTACACTTTATCATGTGCCACCTCCTCTCTGAAGTAAAGCCAGAGATAGATGCAGTTGTCACATCTTTAGCAGACTGAAAATTCAGTCTCCCTACCTGAGAGAAGCATCAAGGAGACATCGTTGTGCACGGCATTTCTTATTTAGACTTCTGCGTGGCAATGCTTGTAACTGTTGCACCACACTGGGGTAGGAGTCTCCATACGCACAAAATCTTGCTTGTGCTGCCAATCCTGGCTCTGAGCCTCCAGATGAATGAAAATACATGATCATACTGATAAGAATACACAAAAAAATAAAAATGTACAACTTCCCATGGTTGCTAAGTTCTCCACTCCCTTCTCCACCCAAATATAAAAATCTACGGCTATTAAGTAACTGTAAACATGGTTAGATTTCACTGCATGCATTCTTCTCCTAGGCTGCTTATCCAGGTTCAGCTACAGCACTTTCAGTGCAGCAGAAAAAAAAAAAAAAAAAAAAAAAACAAAAAAAAACCTAAAATAAAACAAAGCAAACTACTGGAGAACAACATATTTAAATTAATGGGAGTTTTGGGAGAATCCAGAAAAGTTCCTGAAGTTTCATCCCCATCTTTATAATGTCATGCTTCTAATTTGCTTCATTTATATTAATAAACACTGGTTTACACAACTATTAATCTAGTTGAGAACTGCACTAAAGCTCACTAAATCTGTCTCTAATTACGATGATTAATGGTCCAAAATGATCAGCTTCTCAAATTAATAACCTAAAGCAACTGGTACAGAATAAAGGACATTTCTCCTGGCAAACAGGGTATTCAGTCTTTTTAGTTATTTAGATCTTGAGCAGTCCATTCAGTAATACCACATTCTAATTCACCACAACTACCTATTTACATAGATTTGCAACAATTATGCTGCCACTATGTTTTTATTTGAGATTAATTGTTTTTAAATTGCACTAAAGCTTAGTCTCTTCTTCATTTTAATGCTGCAGCAACGGATCTTCAAGAGCTGACTACCGTGTTCTTTTTTTCTCACTGTTTCCAAAGCATGTACAATACCAGTTTTTTTGTATTACTACACTTACAGTACACCAATACTCCTTTTTAAAGGACAAGTTCTCCATCGAATACCTGAGGTTTGTAAAAAACAATCTGAACTCTTCAAAGATATATTGACAAACTGAAAAATGCAACAGCTAAAATGCAGTTCCCCATTACTTCTGTAATTGCTACTCCAAAGTCTTTATATTTTACAGTGATTTTTTGAAGAATATTAGAGCAAGCTGATCACATAACCTAAGCTAACTGTACAGTTTAGAAGTGACAGAGACTAAAAAGAGGGTCTTAGGAAATTCACAAAGAAAATATCAAGTATTTTCAGTTCTAATGCCCTTATATTTACGTTTCTACATTGGCAGTTTCACCAATGACTTAACACAGCTGCAAGGTTTGAGCCAAAGGCAACTCACAAACACGATTAGAGCAAAGTAGCAGCAAGCATCTTCCGTACTCAGGATTTTCAAACTGCAAAAATCTTGAATGCAAGGCATCTAGTAAGGACCACACAGATTTCCAAAGATGAAGACCACATGCTCCCAAGCATCAAAACATAATTACATGGGTTAAGAGGAATAGAAAGCTCTTCAATAACATTCAGATGAACGGCAGTTTCCTTTGCCATCTAAGACACACTGAAACTTTAGTGTCTACTCTTCTAAACAAGGATTGATAGCCTTTGCTCAGTGCATCTTCACTAGCAATCTTTGTTTCTCCAACACCTTTCATTTATTTCTCTCTTTTCTTCAGGCATTATAGTGTGCAATATAGCTGTGGGAGTTGTTCGTCCACTATTAGCCTCATATTTCTAATGGGAGCTTTTTGTGACTTATAGCATTATAATGCACGGGTGCATATGCAGTACCTATTCAACAGATCCTCCCAGACCAATGACCTACTGTGTTCCTCCATACCACTTTCCCAAGGTAGATATGCTTTGTGGTCCCTGTTTCCCTATTTATAGCAGGTAACTTTCAACAGCTTTTATATTAATTCACAGAAGCCTCTCTCTGACACAAGACTGAAAAGAAAATATAAAGGTGCTGCTTTCAAATATGGATTGAAAAGCTATCAGAACCTCCAACACTACTGGTGAAGAGCTTGCTTTCACTTGAAGATTCCCCTTATAAATTTCAAATTACATACCCAGTTTAAACAAGTTTGTGTTCAGTACTTCTGTCATCATCTGAGTTAATAGCATTCATTCTTTAGTAAATGGGAATAACCGAGACAGCAAAGATTAAAAGGGAAAGTCGATAGCTAAAACAACTGGTTTGGCAGCTGCATAGAAGAAACAGGAGTGGTTCAACCACTAATTTCTCACACATCAGCCTGGGAATGCCCTGCAGAGGACTACTTCAGGATATACTACTGGCTGCTGTGGGAAACATAAGTATGAGATTGTTTCAACATGAGAGGTACATTTGAATGCTCTTCAAAGCAATTGTGAAAGCTATGTAAAACCTACTCAAATCTACTTGGAAAGTTATTGGGAAATGGCAAATTACTCATAGCTGTGTGGTTTTGCTTCTGTTGTCATTGCTTGAAATGTCAGAGCTTGCACCTAACCTGAAAAACCTAAAAAATACTTTTGACACTTGAAAATAATTACCAATTGCATCCCAGACATGACTGAACTCTGATCACCCCTCTGTGTGATGAAATGGGAAGATGGAAAGTGAACAAGAACTCCTTTAAGTGAAAGAAATGCACTATATTCATATCTAGAAGACATAACTACAATTAAAAATGATGTGATACTGTGTTTTGCATGTTCCTGAGTTGCAGTGGTAGGAAGAGGGCACAAGGGACATTGCTGCTAATGCTGGAAAGCATCAAATATATAATGCTGTAATCAAGCCTCATCTAACCAACTTAAATATTTCATTCTTCTTTCTTTCTTTCTTTTTTACCAATGCATTACACAGAACAAGGTTCTAACGTCTCTTCTGTGGGGAAAGAGGTAAAAAAGAAAATGCTGGTTTTACTCAGAGGTAATTTGGCTTACTTTTTCTAAAACTACGGTTTCCTTCCCTTTTTGTAACAGCAGAGTCTGGAAGAACATTTTAATCACCTCTGTGACACTTCAACTAGTCCTTTCACTTAACTTTTCCCTAACTAGTAAGAAATTCACATCACACTGAAAAGTAAAACCACTTGAATTTCATCTGCTTTCAAGCCTCAACAAGAAATTTCATACAATTCTATCTATCTGAAGTGACCTTGCTAAGTCTAAAGCTTTACTGCTGCATTTCTTCGCTCAACAGGCAAGAAAAGACCAACTTGCAGATATAATGAAGACTAAAAAATCGTAGTTTGCTCCTCTACACATACAAGATAATTTGTGAAAGCATTCATGTGTACAAGATTTCCCAGCGCTTAATGGGGCAAGTTCATAAAACATATTTGTACCTGATGATATATATTTTAAATCACCTCCACACACCTCTCTTCTGTTATGATGAATTTTCACTAAGGGAAGATGGTTTAATACACAGGGAAAGTTTTATTAATAGCTGACTGGATTAAGGTGATCTTGAGTTAGAAGTATGTTTGCCCCATTAAGACTACTATACTAAAAACAATGTGAAAAGACAGTAGTATCACATACCACTTTTACTACTGCATTATTGTTAATGACAGCTACTAAAAAATGGTCCAAGAGCTGTATTTAGCATTTATAATTAAATGAAGGGGATTTGGAATATGAGTTTTGTGTTTGTTCAGGGTTTTTCTTACCATTTAGATATATATGTTTTAGAGTTATTAATTTAGTAATACCAGAATCCCTTTGGTTTTATTCCGCAATCTTTTATAAAGGTTGCCCTCATTTAGGTTCCACACTAAAAAAAAATATCGACTACAATACGTCATACATTTGCTGCTGCTGTTAGCACCAGGGTTTGATCCGACTCCTCATTCTGTAATGCCATGAATTCAGGGAAAATACACCTTACTGCAAATACAAAGTCATGCTGGGTTTTACATCGCTGACTGAACAGGAAACACATATCCACACCAGATTCACAAAATCTTCCATATAAAATTCTTGCCAATTGTAAAAAAGGAGCCTTGCTATAAAAATTGGCTATAGGGCTCCTAACCAATACACTCAAACAATGTAATTGCATATGCCCATGTTTTCAGCAGATCACTGAAAATGGGTACATTTTGTTCTCACATCTGGGAGCCAATTAAGTCACATTAAAGACACTAGAAACTGCTGTGACATACAAAGTCTAGGGCCAACAAAACTTTGCAGAGTTTGTAATCTTACACATGCTGAGAAAAGTAAGCATAAAGTTTCTTAAAAAAAAAAAAAAAAGCCAACAACAAAAAACTATACTGCTAAATTTATATTACACAACTGTACCATATGCTGAACAATGAGAACTGACAAATGCCCAGTGCTTCTGCAAGCTTCATCACTTCACAAATATGATTTATTTTTAAGAGGCAGTTGTCTCATTCAATTCCCTACCTTTGACATCATATTCAGTCTTACAGCTTAAGACCACCCAAGTTACTCCAACATACATATCCCTAAGTCAGGACAAAACAAAACAATAGCAGCACAGCCAAAAAAAAAAGATCTTACAAATGGACAAGGTTTGCAGTTCTCCATGGTGACGTGGTACTACAGAAGTTAAAATCCTTAAATTACAAACTGGCTAGATAAATTATGCAAGTAAGGCAGGATTAAAAAGCCTAGTAAAGAGTAAAGATACCATTTTCAGGCTGGAGACCATAACCAGCATTTTACAGGACAGCATCCCATTCCCTGTATGAAGGGAGCTGTTCCTTAGAGATGTTCATTTTAAGTCTCCCTCAAAGAGAGGGACTGCTTTCTTGAGAAACTAGATTATCAAGTTATGTAATATATTTTAAAAGAATAACAAATAATTTTAATTCACCTTATATAATCTAATAGATTTTTACCTATTAGAAAAACCTTGCAAACTGCCCTTCACATAGACACAAAACTTCTCCACTTGCAGACATACCCACACCAAGCTCTCTTCAGGTTTTCAATTTACAGAAACAACATCATGACTTGAGATTAAATTGCATGTTCCACCTTGAGGTGCAGGGAAAATGATGGTAGACCTGCAACACAGTTCATAATGTAACTTCCCACCTAGTTAATGAGCAATAAAAATTCATCAAAAAAGGTCAGTCACTTATTTTTAAAGGGGTGGGAGATTTTGGTTTTGGAGGTGTTTTCAGGGGTTTTTTTAGGTTTTTTTGTTGGTGGTCTTTTTTTTTGGGGGGAGAGGGGATTATTTTATTATTTTTTTCATAGACTGCTGACACAATAGAGTAGAAATCCTGCTGTATCACTACAGCTACACTTTTTCATCACAGGTACATACCTTCTCCACCACCATAAATAGTACATTATTGTGATTTGCTAGGAGGAACCATTTTCCCTCACAAAGCACCAGTTCCTAAGAAAAACAAGACATTGCACAGAAATACATTCTAAAAACTTCACTATAAGGTTTCATATTCTTGGGATACTGCTGAAGTTTCTCATGTGACCACTACAATGTCTGAGCATTTAGATCTTCAGGTCAGTGCTTTCTCCCTTCATTTTCCATCATCTTGTGTGAGAAAAAAGGTGGGGAGTGGCGAGGAGTGAGAGAGAAACATTTCCTCAGCGTCTCTAATTACAAGCACCACTATCCTCAAAGAGAGTTTTAATTGGTCTGATTCTTATTTTAGCCTAGTCAGTTTGCTCGTATTTAACAATTACTGAAACACATTACACTGTTGTTCTTGAAATTATTTTTAGACACCATTAGAAGCCTGGCCTTAGCAAAAATTCTGTATTTAATTTGTCATAAAGAGAGTAATGAACATACTTGAGTAAGAAAGGTTCCACACTGACAAAAACAAAGGGAAGAGCAAAAGCTCATCAAGTCACAGTCTAAGTATGAAAAGCTCATACAAAACTCCCAACAATGAGAAGATGCACAGGGAACACAGTTCAGACAACTCAGATCCGCCGTGTCACTCTTGCAATAATATAAAACTATTACATATCATCAAGATGGGAAGAAATTGCAAATCTGACCTAATTACTGACTTTTGTAGTATATTGCTTCTAGACTGTTCTCCACAATACTGGATAAAACAACAGTTGTTACAACAGGCTGTAACAGTGTAAAGTATAAGAAAGTTGGGGCTGTTCTGTCTGGAGAAGGCTGTGTGGAGACCTCATAGCAGTCTTCCAGTATCTGAATGGAGCCCATAGGGATGCTGGGCAGGGACTCTTTATTAGGGACTGTAGTGACAGGACAATGGGTAATGGATTCAAACCTAAACAGGGGAAGTTTAGATTGATCTGCGGAAGAAATTCTTTACTGTGAGGGTGGTGAGACACTCCAATGGGTTGCCCAGGGAAGTTGTGAATGCCTCGTTTCTGGGGGTGTTCAAGGCCAGGTTGGACATACTCTTGGGTAGCATGGTTTACTGGGAAGTGTTCCTGCCCCTGCCAGGGGGTTTGGAACTAGATGATCTTAAGGTTCTTTACAACCCTAACTATTCTGATTCTACGACTTCTAAGAGAAGTTATATTAAGCATCAGGTATGGCCAGCATGGACAATGAAACCAACCTTCTAAAAGTACAAGTATGCTACTCTAAAAGTTGTGACTGATACTGAAAGCTAACTATATACACATAAATCTTACCATCATCTGCATATCATAATTGAAGATGAAAGACTGAAGTACAACATAAAAATCAGAAAGTACAAAGCTCTGCAGCATCCTGAAATAATGTACTTCAGAGGAATATTAGGAAAATGCTTATTTATAGTAAAAGCCTTATGCACTGCAAAATGCTGCTATAAAGGGCAGTGATAGAACTGAATGTTATAAAGCTAAAAAATTCTAAGAGGCAGCTTTTTGGGCTTAAATCATAAAATTTTTTCCCCACATCCAGCCTGAATCCTCTTTTAGCTTAAAACTATCACCCCTTGTCCTATAGAAACAGATGCTGCTAAAAAAATTCTCCCCATCTTTCTTATAAGCTCCTTTGAAGAACTGAAAGGCTGCAAAGTAAGGTCTCCCCAGAGTCTTCTTTTCTCCAATTTTCTCAGCCTTTCCTCTTAAGAGATGTGCTCCATCCCTCTGATCATTCTTGTGGCTCTCCTCTGGACCCTTCCTAACATATCATTCCTGTACTAAGAACTCCAGAGCTGGACACAATACTCCAGGTGGGGTCTCTCCAGAGCAGAGGGGCAGGATCACCCCCCTCAACCTGCTGGCCACACTCCTCTGGATGCAGCCCAGGATACTATTGGCCTTCTGGGCTCCAAGTGCACATTGATGGCTCATGTCCAAATAGAGTCAATACCTCAGTAGAAATATATGGGGTTATTTTTCTGCTCAGAAAATTAGGACTAAAATATAGAGGCAAATGAAAAATGTTCATATGTTCATATAAGAAAGAAGTTCAACTCTGCAGAGACATAAAGATAGTTTTCTAATTGAACTTAAAAAGAAAAAAAAACCAAACAAACCACAACCCTACCTTAGAGCTACAAAAGACATAGATGTTGCATCCCCTTGTAGAAAACTTGAATTTTTCAAAATATGGCTTAGATATTTCAAAATTATTTAGAACAGTTGCACAACGAAAGTATTTATTAAATCAAACCAGCTTTCATAGTAGGAATTAAAAATTTAGTTGTGGGGGTTATTTTAAATGAAAAAATGAAAATACGAATAGCAGAAGAAAAATAAAGCCAACAACTTTTCAGTTGTCTGCTATTCAGCTTCAAGGTTTATTTTATTTTTGAGGTAAAGTTCCGCTGCAAATTCAAAAAACTAGACACTTATCAATTGTCCAAATATTTATGACATTCAATGGCAAGGCAGTTCCTGTTGCATTTCACTACTCAGTCTTGTCTCTCAAATGACAGAGAGATAATCTCTAAAACCTGAAGTCGTTACAACTACGTGGAAACTGGATCAATTTCTCAGTGAAGTGTGAGTGAAAGATATGAACACAGTAAATTGGATTCAGGTCTGTATGCAGTACGACTGATCTTACCCCTGCTAAAATATCTTAGAATGAGATCTTATGACGTAAAAACACCACAAAGTTTCTGAAGTAGGGTTTTACTTGGTAACAGTGATAGGGGCTTTCTGAACCTTTAATTTTCCTGCTGCTTTTCCTCCATATTGTTATCATCAGCCTTCCTTTTTTTTTTTTATTTTTTTTTTGTATTTACTTGCACTGATCAAATCGTAAAATGTTATTCCTTCTACTAATGTTACTTCAGATGCTCCAAAGCGAAAAACAAACCCCTGACTTTTCTAAGCCTAGTGGCTGTCTCTTAATGTGTGTGAATAAAACCACAGAGAAGACTTGCACTTTGCATGAAAATTCCAACAGAGCTGAAAGGCTGATATTTTCAACCAGATTTTTTATAGTTTACTGCATATAAGGCAGTATTTAGTCCCTTGTTGGAAGGAGATAGCTGAAATGACAGCACTCTCCAAGCACAGGGGACACATCTCCTCAAACACACGCTTGTCAATACCATTAACTGTGTGAACAAAGCAGCTGTATTCGAGGGATATGTGCTTAAGGAAGAGCAGAGGAGAATGGAAGAGAGAAAAATGTCAAATCAAAAACAGAAGCAAAAAGTCAAAGATTCAGCCTGAATCAGCGCACAGAGAAAGTGCATTCTGGTTAAAGCACACTGAAGAAGGGTTTGAACTGTGAGCAAATAAATTCTGCTAAATTCTACAAAAGAACAGAAGAAATATTACACATTATTTCTCACAAACACAAGACATCTCATAGGATTAAAAAAAAAAATAAATAAGTTATTCCCTTAAGAAGACCCTGAATTCTTGGACAAATTTTTGATCAAGCCAGACGAAAACACTTACTTGGCCTTTGCTACTGAGGCCCTTTCTGAAAACTCAAATCAAATCTAAACTTCTAAATGAGTTAGCATACAAAGCTGTATCAATCTCTAACCAAGACAAGAAAAACCAGAAACTGTATTACACGACATTAAAATTAATCATTAGTACAGAGCATTTAATACATTTCCTTTGAAGTCTGGCAGTATGGGAAAACCCGAGTGATGGAAAGCCTCAGGTAATCGCAGCTAGCAGGTGGTTTAGCCCGAGGAGCTGGAATCAGGAAGATCTTTGTAATTTCATTATCATTTCTTTGTAAAAGATCAGAAGACAACATCTTGAGTTAGCGTGATGTAACTTAAAAGTACAAGTACAGCTATGCTAAGAAGGAAACAGTGCAGAGTACCACAACAACAACAGATCAGTAGAGGCTGGAGTAATCAGCTAGGAGGATGCTATTAAAGGGAACCTCTCAGGAGGCATTAAAGACAGTTAAGCCCCAAAACACAAGGTGATTAAGCACATTATTTTTTCACATGAATAATGCTACTTCTCTGTATACATAACTGGAAAATACCCTCAAGTTTTAAGCCATCTGAAGTGTTTTCTATAACATTATGAATATTTGCTAATAATACACATACTTCAAAGTAACTCTAGAATTTGGGAACCAATTGAAAGAGTTATCAAAAGAGTTAGAGAAGATCACATGACACACAACACAGATTTCTTGACATTTCCATTGAGCAGCATAGTGGCATTCCTCCAGAACAGCGAGCTACTGCATGAATGACGAACGAGCTCTCAGCTAATGAACAAAAATATTTGACTGAATTTCCAAGGAGGCTTTACTATAGCTTATATAAAGTATTTCATTAATATTTATCTCTGTGACAAAAGTCTAACAACCACTATTATTTCTTCAGCTTCTAGTTGCAAAGGAAATCCTTTCAGAGTCAAGCTCAGAAAAAAAAAAAACCTATACAGGTTGTGATGTGTCATAAATTAGAACAAATTATTATGTAGTTTCATATAACATTTTCACATTTAAGGAGAAGTTCCTGTCTTTGGAGGAAATGCTCAGGAATTTGATGGCTCTGGGTACTCCAGCCAATCCCTGCCCAGCAGCAAAGTGTAGCCTACTCCCAAGCTGCAAGCTTGCACTTTGCACCTCTAAGAGACAACATCAGGAGGTTAAGTAGAATATTTAAGTATTTCATTAAATTAACTTCTCTCTGCTTGCAGACATTTTTCAGCTGTACAGCCACTGAAATTTAGAAACTAATACTAATGTTTATGCAACTTTGACTGATGTAAGGAAAGAAAAAGTGTATAATTTGTCATACAAAAATTTTACTTTTACATGGTCATGCAGTCTTTTCTCTTCACCCAAGAACCCTTTGGTTAAGGAGCATTGTAATTCAGCCAACCTATTTGGAGCTGCTGCCATTAACATCTCATAAAGTACAGTTGGCAGAAGTGATGCTGGTGGGATTGTGATGAAAAATTGAGTCAGAGATTGAACAGATGCTCATTCTAATGTGCATCTGTGCAGTGATCCAGCAGCAGTCAACCATCTTAGCTTTCACGCATGTAACAGGAAGAAAAAAAAAAAAAAAAAAAAACAAAAAAAAAAAAAAAAAAAGCAAAAAAAAAAAAGGGATGAACGAAAAATGCCACACACAACCCACACTAAATAGTAAAGAGCTGGAATTTTAATAGCTGCTTGCCATCTGGCTGAAATTTGTTCTTTATACATTTTTCAACTAAAAGTGGTAGCCCACTGGATATTGCTGGTGACAGCACAACACAAGACCAAACCAAGACAGGCAGTACTTTCTGTGGACAGAAAGATTTTTATGTCAGTTTAACCTCTGTTGCTAACAACCAGGAAAATGCTTGTTGATACCAAACTAGTTAATCCTATGCAGTTCTCCATAGCTCAATGATCTGCCAGTGATGTGGCCTTCACATGAGGAGGCTGCAGTAAAGCTGAAATGTAGTCATACACAAGCCCCAGTGTAAAATTCAAAAGAAATACCAGGACACTTGCTGGAATAAAAGATGACAGGGAATCATTAAAAGGAAATCCAGACATCATTCAAAGTTCAACATAGCTTACATAAATGCAAAAAATTTCTGTAACTAATTTTACAAGACAAACAAGCACAATAGCAATCGCAGGTGAGAACAAAAACCTGAACTGCAGAAAGCATATGAAACACTTCAGGATTCCTCTGCAAGTGGATTAGGAATTATTGTTTCATGAAGTTCCCTACTAGCTCTCCTATCAATCTCTTCTTTAGGTTCTTTGTATTTTCCCTCTACTCTTTCTGGTAGCAGTAGCTATTTATCTACATAAAGCTAACACACAGAATCACAAAAGCACTATGGTAGGCCAACAATGCTTTTCCTCATGTTGCGTATAAAAGTAGCGTCCCTTTTATTCACAATGGCATTACAAAGCAATCTCGCATTTAGCTACTCCCTTACCAGTCCTTTTGTCATTATAACTTCAGACATGCTGGCTGATGCTATTGGCTTTAAAGATCCTGTTCCCCAGGTTGTCTGTGTGCAGTTTATAAATCTGCTTTGGATTATATTGATTTTCTAATTAAGCAAAACATTGGATTATACACTCTGATGGCCACTTTCTGCAGTAAGCAAACTAATTGATAAGAAAAGGATGTTCTTTCGGTGGATTTTCCTAGGGTTTGATCTTTTCTAAGAACATACATCATTTCAAGTCGGTATTTAATAGCACAAAGAAATAACATGGAAGAGGAGAAATGGGAAAACAGCCTTTGTTATATTTTACTGGAAGAAGGCTGGCAGAAGCAGCAGCACAAGTAGGGACTTGACTGGCAACAGAGACCTGATCAATGTTCACTACCATGTAATCAATGAAAATTCATTAGATAACACTCTCTGCAGACTAACAAAGGTGCCTGCAGTGCTCCACAGGAAACTGGGAAGCAAGCACCCAATCTATCAAATCCCTGGAAAGAGCAGTTTATCTTCCATCCCACTGAATACACATCTGTTATTAATCAATAGCTGTTAGATTTTGCGTCCCTTCACCTCCCATTTTTACAAGATCTGGCAACTTTCCTGTGACTGAAATTACCCAATTAATCATCCAAATAGAAACGCAAAGTTGTTGGTTCTTTTTTGACAGGCAGGTATTTGACAATTGATCTGAACAGCCTGAGGAAAAGGAGATGGAACAAGTATAAAATAAAAAAAAAGCACATACAGTATCAGAATACAGCGATGTGAATAGTTCATTGCTCCATCTGATGTTGGGCTCCTTTTTTCCTCTACAAACTGCGTGTTCTCTATTGCTAGCGCTAAACACAAAAACACATACCCATAGACAACCTCACCATACAAACACAGTTTATTAAGAAGTCTGGACTAAAAATGCACAAATCTAAGGGAAGCCAGTCTGAAACACCACTGACTGACCTATTAAGTCTCTTCTGATTGGGATCGAGAAATATAAAATACAGATAAGCAAGGACTGCCAGACTGGCTTACATACGTCTTTGAAGGAGACCTATATTGTCCAGCGAACAATAAAAAACTAACAAAAATGCAAGCTATGATGCAACCATTTCTCACTTGGATCAGTATTTAAAAAGGAATTGCCACTCCTACCAGAAGGCCATATTCAGCTTATGCCTATACATATTGTAGGAGAACAACTAAACCAATCTAAGTTTGCTTTTCCTCTAAGTTCCTTAATTCTCTTGTGCAGCAGGTGTGTTCATCTGACTAACATATAACTGAGTGCCCTGCTGCACTTCAGCATGCACTGATGCTGCCTGATGTTAGTTTTCACCCTGGAAGCTGGTCAAAGGACCACAGCAGAAAGAGGGAAAGAATGTGCGTCACCAGACAAGTACTCCTCTCACCTGCTACACACAGTGCCACCTAACTCAAGATGCTCCCATCCTCTGCATCAATTATCCTCTTTAAGCACTCTCAGAGATCAAACACATTCAATTCATGTGGTCAAAGGTGTGGGTTTAGGTGAGCAACAACAGTAACTTCAATAGTCAAATTACATGTTCCACCGTGGCTAATAAAGTCTGTATTTCATTAATCTTTTCAGTAGGCCACCAGTAACTGAATGTTTGATTAGAAAGGAGCTGTGCTTCAGGTTGTGGTATGAAAGCATTAATATAAATAGGTGATGTAGTTTCAAATGTACTGTAAACCTGCTTATGAATATAGTGTCTCAGCCACTGACAGTTCTTAAAACAGTGAAGGCCAAAAGGCTTCTCTGAATTTCATCAGGAAGAGGAGACGCTGAATTTAATAAAGCATTTTGGCATTTTAAATAATGAGCTATCCTTTTATACTATTTTTTTTTTTGTACTTTATTTTATCATCCATAGTATTTTCCCTTTAAAATGCTATTCTCTTTGTATAACTACATTTATAGTTTATCAAGTATATGTGTTAGATATCCTAAGTTAATGCTCTCTTTCCATCAAATTTCTTGGGCCTCTAAACCTCCATGAACCTGGTAACACCCCTCAATATCAGACATATACTGACATTAACACATGTAGCACCACAGTTACATCTTAAAGCTGTCATTCTCTCCTCCCAAAGGCCTTGCAGTCCTATTCTACTCTACATTTAGCTCTGTGTTTTTAGTTTTTCAGCTAGTGATTCAGAGATTCAGAGGTATGAGAAGAGTCTTATAATCCCAGGACTATATATACACAAATAAAAGCTCCACAAGAGAGTAGGTTCAAGACCCTTGGATCTATATTATCTCTGCTTTTGACCTTTTAGCCATCACTTTTACACTAATCTTACCACCACACTACACATATTTGCACAACAAATATTCAACACATGCCCATAATAACAATTAGCCTACACAAACGTATTCTCAAACACTGGACTACTTCACTCACAGAACACATTAACCTGAATCCAGCTTCATATTCGTGGTTCAATATTCGCAAGATACGGTAAGCAAGAAAGCTAATCTCTGTTTTCAAACACATCTTCTGGACAAATATTTCTGTTATTGTCATGGGTTCAGCAGCAGCAGTCATTTTTCTCCTTCTTGGTAGCTGGTGCAGCGCTGTGGTTTTGATTTTGGGCCTGGGAACTGCACTGACAACACCAGTATTTTCAGTTACTGCTTGGTAATGTTTTATCTGATCAAGGACTTTCTGAGCCTCATGCTCTGCCAGGGAGGAGGGGAAGCCGGGAGGAAGCAGAGAGAGCACACCTGACCCAAACTAGCAAAAGAGGTATTCCATACCACAGCACATCAAGCCCAGGATGTAAAAACGGAGGGAAGAGACCCAGCAGGATGAAGGGCGCACTGCTTGGTCGGGCTGGGTATCGGTGGCGAGTGATTGTATTCTTTTCCCTTGTATTTCTCTTGCCATTATTATCATTGGTGGTAGCAGTAGTGGCTTGTGATATACCTTAGTTACTAAAATGTTCTTATCTCAACCTGTGGGAATTGCATTCTTTCGATTCTCCTCCCCATTCCCCTGGGAGCTGCAGGGAAGAAAGAGGGGGAAGGGAGTGAGTGAGCGAACGGGTGAGCTATAGTGGCTTAAACCACGACAGTTATGACAGTTATTATTTGTACAAATTACTTGGCTACTTCTTAAATATACCTCAGCAATATATCTCTGACTGAGAATATCAGCCTGTAAATAAAGTCAGTACTCCCAAATTATTCCCATTTTCTGATTATTTCAGGGAATCCACTGTACTTATTAATATCACTCCAGAAACAGAACACGTCCTTGCTTTTAATGCCTGTGAACTTCCTTACGAAAAGAGATGCTCATGCACTCTGATGTAAAACTAACTAGCAGCTAATTCAGGTATCAATAGCATCTCTTTCACAGTACATTATGCTCAAACACATATTCAACTTTCCCTGTGCTTCAACCCTTTAAAAACACTATGGCTCCATCTAAAATAGTAATTCTGTTAGAAAATATTCTTGCATAGTTACATATGAAATTACAGTTACTGTTAAATAGTCCAAAATCCTGCCCACATCCTATATTATAATGCATTTCCTCCTTATTGCATTATTAACTATAACAACCATGCAATACACCATACTGCTTTTCCATACATTGGTACAGAATGAAATTTAAACCTTCTCATTGTTAAAAAAGTAATACATATTAGAAACATGTTTCAGACATTTGTGATTTTCAACCAGATGAATGCTCTGGACAAACCTATGTGATTCACAGGACATTTATCACTGCAGCCAAACTCCTTGTAATAGCTATGAGTGTCAGAAACAAAGGTAATGTAAATTTTTTTTTCTCCAGAATTTGTTCCATTTGTAGGTAACACAAACTGCCTCTTGAATTACCTTTCCTGTTTGACAAAACAAGCCTTGATTCTCATTGCGGTTTAAATCTACAACTATTTGTCTGAATTCTCTTATAATTGATGTATTTCCCATTTGTCACTATGATTATCACATCTCTGTTTATCAAACTGATTTTTTTTTCTTTTGTATTTTGCTGTCTACAAACAAAAATATCTGCCTGACTCAAAGAAAATTAAGGCAGTTCACAAGTTACGACCACCTACGCATGAAGAAGAAATCACACTTGCAGTAGTTTAGGGAAATGTATATAACATGAACAGATACATACTTTTGTCATTCTTTCTTATTTTCTGTCCTATCACAGCCCCTTGTCATCAAGCATGGAAATACCTTCCTTTTCCATTCATCCCATACCCATGAATTTTGTATTTACCTCCACAGTCGATGATCATTCTGTCACATTTTCAGTTACAGTGGGTTTGCTCCACCTGTCTTTCCTCTGGTCCAGTAAATTACTGAATTACCAGTGAAGCAGATGAAAAACGTATTAGTTTTAGCTATCATGTCTGAACTCCTCAACTCCTCCGTTTCTCCCTCTGACAGATCACAACTAGACTTTACTATAAGGCTGAAAAGAAAAAAGGGAATTCTTATTTTAGTTTTACCTTCTAGGTCCAATTCTTCCAAATAAAATTTGCTGTCTACACACAGGAGTTTTTTTAACATGTAAAATCATATGTTTCGTGTAATAGGCCAAAAGTACGTTTTCTGGATAGGCCCCAAATGCATTTCAGACTGCCCTCTATTAGCACTCTAGATCTTCCAGTTAGAGGCCAATAACAAGAACAGTTTTCCAGTACAACTTTGAGATTATTCTTCTGAGAAATAATCACCACTCACGCAAGAGGTGACAGAAATTCTGCAGGTGTCAACACTTGCCATGAACTGACAGCATTTACCCTCTTGAAAGACTGATGGAATTGTAAAATAATTAAAGGCTCGTGACTTTTAATTAAGAGATCTCTGAAAGTAAACTGAAGAATTATTAACAGCAAAACAACTGGGGTAAGCAACGTAGGGACTGAAAAGAAAGAAAACTTTCACTGTTAAAGGAGGAGAAATCAGTGTTCTAGCTGGGAGAAGAGGTATGTCATGAAAGCAAATTCCCCAGATAAATGTGTGATAAAAGAGAAAGCAAGCAATAATATATTTATAAAGAACCATACTTCATTAATACATTTATCTCCCCACTCTGATAGTGCTATCTGGAAGGGTATGCTACAAAGCACAGAAGTATGGGATGTGTGATTTTGAAGTGTATGTAATAAGAGGTTACCACCTAACATAACAAAACACAAGAGCCACAGGAAGTGGGGTTTGTTTCTTTATCTGCTTGTATTTTTAATTTAGTGCCCGATGTCCTACCCTCCATAGGAGAGCTCTCAGCATCTCCTCACTTGTGCGAAAGTGAGGATGAAAACTGACAGGGTTGCATGAGGCCTCATGCTAGCAACATTCCTTCTCATATGGTCTCAAATCTTACTGCAAAAAGCAATCCTGATTGCAACAAGCTTGAAGAGACATGGAAACTTAGTTAGGTGAAATGGAAAACACCATGGGAATGGACACTAGCAGTGTCAAACCAATGTAATTGTCGCTTTTATAAAATCTTAAAGAATCCCATGATGAAATTCTGAGCACAGGTGGCTGGATTTGAAAGTGTCTCCAAAATGAGATTCTGGTAATCACAGAGATAGAAGGAATGTAATGGAGATTTCTGAGCCTGGGAACAATAGATTTCTTTCATCTTAAAGACCAAATCATTCTATGTAAAATGGAACCTGCCTGATTTTAAACATATTTCTTTCTATCTATGAAAAATATTTTAGATCCTGTGTACAGACCAGCAAACCCAAGCCCCATGTAATTCTGTCTACACTTCATTTCTCAATTGAAAGTTAACTTTGAAAATTCCTAATTCCTGAATTGATTAGGTAGATTCAACAAGTAGCATCCTAAAGGACAATTTTCTTATTGAAGGTTAATTGACATTATCAAATACAAAACCTAATAGTAAATTTTTTGTATGCTTAAAACATTACTCATTGAAACTACTTAGTTAACAGCAATTGCAGGAGTTTACTTAAATAAATAAATAAATAAAAGCTGTATTTATCTGGTAGAGTACTGTCATGAAGTTACTCCATACTTATTTTCTTTTTAACTATAAATCTGACCCACTAGCTCTAAAGCATCTGCTGCATCGCATACTGATCATCTACTGAATAAAGATGTTCCAGCTGGACTAAATCTAACCCCAAAGAGGTGAAGGCTTTCGGGCACCTACTAGCCTCACTATCAAGAATCGTGAAATCTCCTGAGAAGCTGAGTGCAGCTCTCACACAGAAGCTGAGCTTCGGGTGGCATGGTTTAGTGTGAGGTGTCCCTGCCTATAACACGGGGGTCGGAACTAGATTATCTTTAGGTCCTTTCCAACCCTAACTATTCTATGATTCTATGATGAGCCATGGGGCTGGTCTTGGTGCAGGAGCTACAGCTTATTCAAAACAGATAGTTTCAGGAGGAAATAGGTCAGTTGGAGCTCCCAGCACTAGCATGTCTGAGTTGCCTTCAAATCAGTCTGGGTAACCTTCAATGAATGTGGTCTTGACAAGATCGCCTGCAGAGCTCCCTCCACATCTCTGTTCTCCCAGGCAGGCAGTCATGTGCTGCCTTCCATTGTTTGAGAAAGTGCTTTAAAGATGAGGAGGACATAGCTCACAGTAATTGGGTGTTTCCCCCTCACCTCCCATTCCACATAATGATAATGGATTTTATTCTTGTAAAGAATATAGGAAACTAATCATACAAAGCTTTGCCTCCACATTTCAAATTATTCTGACCCCATAACCTCACTGCTCCTCTCTTATGCAGAAACTTCTAATCCTGTTATGGTGTGCCAAGTTCAGTTTGTGGAAGTCAAGGCAGACATGTCTAGGATAGGAAACAAAGATCATTCTTTAATCCCAGAGACAGACACTCAGAAGTACGGGCACATAAAATCACCAAGACCTAGGCATACCTGGACTTTTTGATTTTCTTCTGGAAAACAATCCTTGCTCTGAAAGACAATGAGGCCAATCATTTTTAGGGTTAAAGGATTTGGAACCATTAAGGATTTTACTATTCTTACTCATCTCATTTTCAGTCTGTAGCCTCTGGTATGCCAGAAGAAATTCAGTGGGCTTTTCCTCCCAAATAAAATCATATCTACCTCTTTCTACATATGGGCCAGATTTTGACTGGAGTTGCAAGTCATCACTGTTTCAAGTAATCACACAACAGCATCAGGCTTTCATCCTGTAAAACTCAGGTTTCAGATCTTTACAAAATATGTCTTTCTGTGATTGGCAAAGAGGTAGCTGGTTATATCCATAAAACAGCTGATAATAACACCTAGGCTTCATCTACTTAAACCTGTCAAAGCATGAAGTTAAGCACAGGTAATTATATATGCATTCAGCTACTGTGTGTTCTCAGAGAATGGGCATATGGGGTGGGACACACTCAGCCTCTACATGTATCTCTCCAAAGGACCAAGTCTGCATTTCCCTTTTTGAGTAGCACACTCAACCAAAAATCACCTCCCGTATAAGCTGAAAGAGAGAACTAGCCACCTCTGATGCAGGACTCGGGGGGCACACATCAGTCCTCATGCAGCCAGATATGACAAAAATGTGGCCCTTTGAAGACCCACCACTGCCACAACCCTAACCTCTGCTCCTCAGGCAGAGGCGGCAGCATTCACTGGAGTACCCGCTCAACAGAGAGCTCAGCATGACCATTCCTCCTCCATGCTCCTTAGCTTTGTTAAAAGGTCTGAAGAGGTTAATTTCTACAGCTTAAGGGCAGCTCTAACCTCCGTATTGACAATATACAGACATTTTGCTCACCTAATTTGTTCCACTATTCACAAAAACATGCAGTTACCTTAGCAACTACTACATTACATATTATCTCCAAGCTGCAGAGCTTTTTCTTTTCTAAAAACAAACCCCACAAGGCTACTGATACTGCATGTTACCTTAGATATTAGTTCTAACCATTTCAGAAAACACATAAATAGGCAAAAATGTAATGAAAATAAAAGTCTCCTTTCCAAAATCTATTTCAGTTTTTCATTTATGAACAGATTTTCTTTGTAGATTTGTTTTATTCAGCTCTTCTGTACGTTTTCTATTCTTCCGTGGGTTATGATTTGCATAAGGGAAATTAAGAGGACAAGGATAAGGACCGGTTTTAATATAAGGAGCTAGCTGGAATCGGGGCAGAAGATATGTTAGAGAATGTGTATCACAAAAAGAAGAAAAGTCAGAAAGCAAGGAAATATCTGAAAATTACTGCAAGAAGAAACATATGCCTTTAGGCCACTGATTTCAAAGTGTCTTTGCTCAATGGAAATCTAGAATGAAAACATCTATTTTTAAACAGCAAATCAACAGAACACAAACCTTTCTAAAGTGAAAGACAACCTCCTCTATGAACACACCTAAGAAGACAAAATAATTGTATTGGAAAATATTTGCTGTTGGTAATGTATCAGCCAGAATTTCTCCTAGGCTCCACTGCCTCCTGCACTACATAAATTTGCTTTCAGTCAAAATAAATTTGGTTTGAAATGCATGTTGACATCATGCAATGTGAAATGATGTGGACACATGTAAACAAATCATAAGTAACAGCCTACTGCAAGATGAACCAACCTCAGTTCTACACAAGACTTCCACTTCTTGAAACATTCATTGCTACTTAATAGTGCATTGCACAGGGCGGATGGGAGAAAATTGACAGTTTTTTCTTCAAAAGGAGTACACTTGGGGAGATACTTTTTACTCAAATCAAAAGAAAATCACAGATTGGAATTTTCTCAGGGCTCTGAAAAACTATAAAGATTAATTTTAGAATAAAGTGCGAACATGTTGAGTCTGCCTATTTCAGCAAGTTACTGATCCAAATCCATAGATCAGTACTTAGATTCAGTTTCTAATAAATTATTTTACGTACCATTGAAATTAGCAACGACCTTGATACTGTCTTGAGTTAATACTTTAATGAACTAACTTCTGAAAAGGTGTTGTGCAACGTCTGTGTGATATACTTTTATAGCTCTGACATGGTATTTGGTTTTCAGTTACCTGCTCTACAGATCCCAATTGCACATGCTTGAACACACTAGAGAATCAAGAGTCTGCTTTTTCCAAAAGTTAGGTACCTTTCATAGGCTAATCTTCCCATTAAATATGGCTAAAATGAAAAGTAGCTGGACGTAGAATTGTTTTCTGGTCTCTCTAATGGGAAGATATATTTTTAATCAAACAAGCACAGCATTTTTTTTAAAGTGATAAAACTTTGTACAAAGCCATCAGTAAAAAGCGCAATCCAAACTTAAAATTTTAATTGCAGTTAACTGAAGGGAAGTAATCTAGGGTCCAATTAGTTATTAGCAATGAATCTTCCCACAAATGTAAGTGAAGATGGGCCTGGGCACTTAAGTTCTAACTCAGGAGTTTTCCAGTTTATTAGATCTTGAAGTTTTCTACTGCCAATTCAGACTCCTGTATAGCAACTTCAGGCCAGCTGACAACTTTAGCTTTCTCCCTTACCCTCACAGATACTTAGAAGACAGTCCACTGACTATTTGAGGCTGCTGCTGCTAGGCTGAAAATACCTCTGCTAGCATTAAGTCATTGCCTCATTTCTACTTACATTCCGTTCTACCTTCTCTCCTACAAGCACCTATCTATCTGAAACTCAGCATGACTCTGCTTTTAACCTGTTTTTTCTACACTCCTAAAGAAAGTCACTGAAGCTGACCAGTAATAATTACTTCTGCAGTTCAGCACTTGGGTCTTTTTGTAGCCTTCTGACTATTTCTGAAACCATAGCTACATTGAATAATGGTTTATGAGTATTTTTAACAGATATGACTGTAACCTGACTGCAATCTGAAATACATGCCTGCCTATACCCATCATCCTAGTCTGTTCTTGAACATCACAACTCACTCTGATAATAGAGGAAGAAATGAAATTCTTGTCCGCTGGTGTCTATTAAAATTGTGTAATGCACTACCTTTATCCATCAATTCACCCTGTGACCACATACAATGCTCTATCCATACCACCAATGTAAAACAAATAATTATATAAAGCAATAATTTCACTTTGCCAAATAGACTTTTACTTAGATTCCTTTCACCAAGGAGATGCAAAGCAAAACATATACAGTTAACAGGGTTACCTTCTACATTTACATTTATTTAAATGAAAAAATTTATGTAGATTAAAGGTGGTAGGAAACCACAATAATGGCAGTATTAAAATGTGTCAGTATTTCTTGTTACATCTTTTCTCTTACACTGCTTAACAGACACAGGGTATGTCCCCTTCTCAACCTCTCTGAAAAAGTGCTGGAGCTTTGATAAGCTCTATTAAAAATGCTACCATACTCCAGTTTCGTAATGGATGAGTTTCAGCATTGTGGCAAAAGATTCACAATGTGTGCAACGACTTGTCGAGGTGCGACTAATACATGAAATGAGCTACAGGAAAATTATATGAATTAATATACTACTGTAATTTATGCCATTCATTTCCTTTTCATAATGCTGCACCATACCCATCTATTAAAATTCATAAATACAATTCATTGCTTGTTAATTTCTACATATTTACAAGCACTCATTTGAAATGAAAATTGGTTTCTTACTGACACATTCTTCCATCTTGACGAACAAAGGGAAATTCTCAACACTAAAAACTAATTACTTCAATATTTTTTGCTGATATTAATCACACCCAGAATGCCACAAAGATGAAGAGACATTTACTCAAATCCAAAATACATCAATCAATCAAGATACCTAATGCAAAGCCAATAAATTATATTCCAAAGAGCAAATATGGCGAAGTAATTATAACTGTTTAGCATCTTTACCTAGAAAGACAAACAACAAAATAAAAATTAATTGGAACCAAATGATCTTAAGGTCTCCTCCCACCCAAACCATTCTATGAGTCTATGACTGAACTTCTCAAGCCACTCCAACCAACTGATAAACAGAAGGGAAAAACTATCCTCTGTCTTGTAAAAAAAAGTTGCAACATAAAAATTGTTGCAACATAAAAATTTGTGAGAGATTCTCCAACTTTACAGCACATGAAAAGAAATTGAAGATAACAGGAGCACAGTGACAGGGTAAATTACTTGTATAGTAACACTCATTTGAATTTATCCAGCATGACTTCTGGATGTGTAGGGTCTGCCTTTCCTGCTCATCATTACATGAAGGTGACAAGAAGAGATGGATGCTGGGAATGTAACTTTGCAGACAGCAAACTGACCCTTGCCTTTTTTTTCAGGAAGGAAGGGAGTAAGGAAGGAGGCACCAACAGACACTTGATACACAAAATAAGTACCTTTGTGGATATTTTAAAAAACACAACAGTTAATTTCTCATCAACTCCTTTAGTGAAAAAGGCAAGACCAGCCTGATTATCAAGATTTTAAATCACCATCAGTGCTCATCAGCATTCCCCTCTAACTTTGCAACTGCATTTTGTTAAAATGCACTAGACAGAGCCTAATAATCACAACAATTCAGCAAAAACAGTACAAATCTATCCCACTTCACTCACTCTGTGGCAGAACATGGCAATACGCAGCCCTCTGTTATGTCTTCACACCAGCAGCATGCTCACACTCCTTTCAAGCCCATCAGGCTCACAAGAAGCTGTGCCTGGGAAAGAGCCACAGTGCCCAGAGTCCCCAGGCCTGTCCAGCTACATGTACAGGTTTCTTCCTCTCTACTCATCATGTATACCCGATTCTGCTCTATCCTGCATAACTAAACTTACTGTATATCATGTATAATCCAATTCTGCTCTAAATAAATATTTATTTAGCAAGGAAGCTCACCAAAGCAAGGATTACTTATTACAGCAGCATGGGGATTTTAAGTAGCCTCGGCACACAATTTAAGGGCTCTAAAATGTGCTATTATATAAATACAGGCAGTCAAAGTTTCAAAATAACATATATGATAAAAATTCATTGTACATTTGATAAAATATCCATATTTGCACCCCCAGGATTTGTAAAGCACTCTGAAGCCTCCATAGCTGCTACAAAGCTGGGAGAAAAACAGACAACACCAAAAGCAAACAGTTTTTATTCATTCTACTGGCTTCAAATAAATGTACATACTGTCAGATTCAGTCTGAAATGTTAATCTCTGATCAATGCCTTTAAAAAGTTGCCTATGCTAAACCAGTTTAATTCCAAACAGCAAAACAAGCATCTAAAAGAGGACTTTTAGACATAAAGCTATTACTAGAATTGTCAGGAGAACAAATCTTTATTTTCGGCATTATTGTGCATGTTCCCCTTTGTGCATGTTCCTTCCTCTTTGAGAAAAAGAGGATCATTAACATTTAAATTGAAGTAAATTAGACCTATTTCTACACGGAAGGGCCTGTAAAGCAGGAAACATGATCGAGCATCAAGTAAACTGGCAAATCAAGTCTGTTATCCACACCCTCTAAATAAAACTCAGTAATGTTTACCAAGCACACAACACACTTCTCAAGAGAGGAACAAACCGTAACGACCTCTGAACAGCCAAACAGGCATTAGAACAGCAACAGCCTAGAGATGTTGGACTCTGATATCTTTACATCTGCAACATGCACATCAGCACTCAACTATATTTTAAGAGTTTCAATATATCACTGCACTGTTAAAATAATACTATTTACCAGTGTAATTACAGCAGCTGTAATAATCTCAAACCTGGTTGAAAATACAACTCCAGGAAAATACTGGAGAAGGGTGAAAAAAAAGAGTTTTCACTTTTACAGACTTGCCTGGTTTCAATACAGTCACAAATACACAACAAGCACAGACCTGTCAGAGCACCATTTCTGGGCCTTAATGCACTCATGAATTGCTAACATTACATCCCAGTTAGGCTCCAGGTATGTCACTTGAGGTTCCTCACTTAGGAGAAAAAAACCTTAGATCATGCATATGTCTTTCCTACTGACACATGCCACTCAGCTGCAACTTAGTGTAGCTTCACCATGGTATTACGTTAACTCTGTGCTGCAACTTCAGGTTGAGTCCCTGTGGTACAATTTCTTCCATGAGCGCTTTATAGAGTGACTTGGGTAGGATTAGCTTTGTGTCTTTTACCAGGAAGAGAGAAAAAAAAATATTTTGCAAAGGCAAAGGACAATAAAACACTGATTTTTTTTTTAAGTTATTGTTGTCATTTTTGCACTTAAGAACTTCCTACTTCACTTTCACATTTTTATTACTGCATCAAGTCCAAACACAAAAGGTAAAAGTTGTATGCCAACTATAGCCAGGTTTGTAATAGCTAAGACTTCAGAACCCTAATGAGTGTTTAATGCTTTCCTAATGCAGGCAGCATAAAATAATTATTTTTACAATCAGGTTATAAAGCTTCTTGCTCTTATTTCACAACCCCCCTACTTCTTCCCTCCCTCTAACACAACATACAGCCAACCCAGCCTAAAAGTCAGGAAAGAAATGTCAGAGCAACATCCCTACCACATAGATTAAATAAATTCATTTCAAACTGCAAATATTAGTAAAGAACTGCTACTAAAAAAAAAAGATAAATAAATCACATTACTGCAATATGTTTTTATATTTTTATGCCGTGACATTACGAACAGCAAAATTAAACTATAAGAAATAATGATAAATTAAGGCTTTATTTATTTGTGAAATACGTACAACACTGGAAATGCTAAAAGGAATTATTTTTCTTCCTATGATACCATTGTCTATGAATTAGTTAGGAGGGTATAACCAGATGGGAGAACTCATGTGATTTTGAATTTATTTCTTTATTGGTGGTGTGATAGGCAGAGACCTGATACAGAGAAACAGGGATAGACTCCATCATATCATTCAAATGCTTATATCTTCCCTAGGTATTTCATTCTCCAATTGAAAATTAAAGATTCAGTTTGGGATGATCATAGTTAAAAGAGAACAAACCAAACAAGGATAAGCCAAATCTTCCTTGTAGTATTGTAAAACTTCAGACTTTTCCAAATACTTACAGACTATTTATTAGGGACTGTAGTGACAGGACAAGGGGTAATGGGTTTAAACTTAAACAGGGGAAGTTTAGATTAGATCTGAGGAAGAAATTCTTTACTGTAAGGGTGGTGAGGGATTGGAATGGGTTGCCCAGGAAGTTGTGAATACTCCATCACTGGCAGTGTTCAAAGCTGGGTTGGACATAGCCTTTGGTGGCATGGTTTAGTGGGAGGTCTCCCTGCCCATGGCAGGGGGGTTGGAACTAGATGATCTTAAGGTCCTTTCCAACCCTAACTATTCTATGATTCTATAGTTTGCACATATAAGAGACAACTGGACCACAAATAACATGCCATCACACAGAAAATATGGCTACTATCATTTTAAACAGTGAACAAAGAATAATGAGTAAGACTTACTTGCTCTCTTTTTATCCTTTATCAGAAATGCATACAGAGAGTGGAAATCTTTTCTCTTGAAAAAATCATTTTATTGCTATTTCTTTTAGAACGTTTAATGAATTTTTCTAAGATTAAGGATCAATTATTGTTTTAAACTTTGATTTAATTACTGTGGTAATACGAAGACTGAATCATTCCTTTAACGTGAGTATAAGTCCCTGGGCTTCCATTAAAAAAAAAAAAACAACAGACCACAAACCCTCAACTTTATCTTCATATTTTGTTATTTTTAGTATGTGAACCATTATTAATGTTAAAGCATCTTTGGCACCATAACTACAGCAAGGAAGTTAGAAGTATACAATTTCACCATTGGTATTTTGCTTAATATGTAACTCTGACCAACTGTAAATTTTTTGTAAGCAGCAAGTTCTTACCCAAGGAAGGAAGTGTCCAATTACCAATTGTTTTTTTTTTGTTTGTTTGGGTTTTGTTGTTTTGTTTTTTTTTCAGACCTAGTTGAAAACATGCAAAGTACTTCAACTCACCTCACAGCCTTCTGCTAATACAGTAAATGTAAACCTGGACATTGCTGTAAATAATTCCTACCAAAGAAACATATTTCTGATGCTTCCTGGTAGACAGCAAAATAAGAAGAGCATATTATTCCAGACAGAAAGCAGGTGGCTTCCTAGATAAGCACAATGCCCCCTACCACAGCTGGGTTACTGTATCTTCTACTTGAAGATTTCAAGATGCCAATCGCTGTGTTTCTGACAAGAGATGAAATCCCCACCAGACTGAGCCCACCATTTCCAGTGAATTTCCATACCCTATCAGCAGTTGCAATGCTACATATATACTCCTGAAAGATTCTGGTGTTATATTAACTTGTTACTCTTCCTGATTAAATGTGAGGCATCCAGACAACAATGCAAATTATTAATTTGGAAGAATAATTAGAAATTTGATTCATTATAGGAAAGAAGAAAATAATTTCAAATAAGACCATTAAAATAGTTAAAACCTCATTTTCACTACGCCCTAATTTCAGTTAATTATAAAAACACAACAAACTACTTAGAAATATTGAATTTTGATTTGAGAAAGAAAACTTTAACACTGGGTGAAATTTGAAGAAGCTTTTTGCAAGGAATGACCTGATTAAGAAAAAAATGTATTTTAATTCATATGCAATTTAAAATCTGCCCTTAATGATTCAAGACTAAAAGCTAATGGGAACAAACTAGAGACTATAACATACAATAGTTATATAATTATGATGATACATAAAATGACTGATATAATAACGCTTGGGTTTAATAAGGCAATATGGGATATACTGTCCAATGGCATTAGTAAATCAACCATACCCTACCCAAAATCAGTTTTTTATTTCGTCTCCCTTACCAACAGCTCTGCAGATGCCACAGCATCACTGACTGCATCTGAAAACATCAGTTACTCTTGCATGAAATTGAACGTTATGAAGAACAGGAAGTTACTGATGATCTTCAAATTTTGAAGCATAATAGAAATGTTTATCTTTATATTTCACATAATTTAAACATTTATACACTAGTAATTTAAAATGGCTGAAATGCCTCACGGTTACAGGGTTTACAAATGATAACTGAACAACTCAGTAGCATTTCAAATGCTGCTTTTTCAAATGTCCTATCTCAGCATTCTGCTCCTATTCTATTCCACAGAATATAGGATTTTAATTTTCTTCTACTGCAGTGAGCAATCATGCCTCTATCAGTTTTCCTTCTGTACGACAGATGTGCATATTCAAAGAAAAAATGCTAACTTCCTAAAACAAATACCAAAATAAAACCAACTAACACAAAATGAAAAATCTAGCCAATCATAACTTTTTAGACCATAAATGCCATAATAAAACCCCAGAAAACAATTAAAAAAAATATTTGCTAAAAATAATCCATCAAACAGAAGCATACTAACAGGACAAATTGTAATCATTTCTGTCATGTACGATCAACTGTGATTTTTTTTATTTCAAATGAATGTGCCAGATTCAAAGTTAGTAAGTTTTGGTTTGTTTGGGTTTGGTTTGGTTTTTTTTTAAGGTTTGTAATAGTCAGTACACTACTTATTCCTTTTTTGGTTTCCCTGAAAAGCCAGACACGGGTCACTGGATAGACTGAGCTCCCTTTTACAATTCTGAATGAGAAATACGCACAAGCGATAGTTAATTAAATGAAATACAGACTTTTTTCTGCAGTCTTAAAGAGGAAGAATTTAAAAACGATGCTAGGTAAGACAAACCAGGTAAGTAGTAAAACTAGATGTATGCTTGTGCTTATAATGTCAGTAATTTCCTAAAGTACATTACTACAATTCAGAAAATGTTTTAAAGCTTGGGTTTGGCTCATAACCTGAAACAATTGTGTTTGCTTAGTAGGTAGGAATTTCTGTATAAAAACCCAAGATAGCTATCATGAAATTCCAGGTATTTCACATCTGGTCAAAAATAATTTAAAGATACAGCTGTATCTCATCTCCTCCACTTAAGACCCATCTACACTCAGCTACAGTGCATGTAAAATGCTTGAACACAGCCAACAGTATGTATTCCACAACCAGAAAAAAGAAAATTACTCAAAAATTACTTTTTAAAAGTCTGAGTTTTGAAGATTGAGATTTTATTTGGACCAAATTCAATTACGCAGATTTAAGTGGAGATGTGCTGCAAACTGAGATTACTGCAGCTTTTAAACCCTGACAAGTATCTATATACAAGATCCTGCTTCATCAGCAATTTTGTTTCTTTTCCTGATATGCTCAGAGAAGCCCCATTTCAAGTTCTCAATATATAGAAAACTCCTAATCACTTGCTCCTGCGGCAGTTTATTTACAAAAGACTGGTACAAAATTAAACAATAAATTAAATCTGAGTACAAGTTCATGACTAGGTTTAATCAAACATCTGGCTTGAGACAACAGAAAAACAATTTTATTTTAATTTTTTAAACAGTCACGTCAGAAATATGGAAGTGATTTTTCTTTCTTGCATCTCCTAGTTTTGCTATAATTGCAATACAAGATTCAATCCAGTGCAAACAGTTGCAGCTGACACCAAGCTAGCGAAAACAAAACAAAAGGAACAATCTAAGTTTCTTAAACCAAACAGATGACTTTTACACAGAGACAAAAGCCAAGTTTTATCAGGCCATATCCTTATTTAGTCACCCTACATGCTATAAACTAGTAAACAAGCAATTAATTCAGTAAAATGCTTTCTTTTGGGCTGCACTGAAAAGAAAGCAATAGACAGAAATAAGGTGACAATGGACTCTCCTCCTTACCTAAATAAAACAAAGCATAGAACACAAAACCCAAAGGCTATGTACATCCTGACACCAGGACTCCTTTTGGGTTTAGAAGCAATTTGATATTTCTTTTGCTTTCAGGTAGATCTAAAGAAGAAAACCAACCTCTTCTACCTTCACAGACTGCTCTTGAAAATTTTCTTGAATGAGGTAGATGACTGGTGAAATAACGTGGTTATTGTCTGAGAATGTCCGACTGACTTCTCAGGTTAGGAGTACAACCACACATTGGAAGGACAAGAAAAGTAATCTCTTAGGGATTTTTAAAGCTGAATTTAGTAACACATTAAGTGTAAATATCGTGAACTTTAACTACTTCCCCTCTGTGCGTAACACAGAACACGTACAACAAGGTGTTTTACAAGCTTCCCTCACCACTCAGCCCAGTTTTCTCCATTATGGTCAGTGGGAAGCAGAAAATTTAACAAAATAAAATGACATATCCCAAGTGGGCAGACAATGTGCTTTGCTTGCTATTGATTCACAAAAAAGTGGCTGTAGGCAAAACCAGATGACTGCATTGCATGTGTATACACATTTACTCACCAAGCACTTGACAGATTTCATGTTACAGATCAATTAACTCTTGTTCTTGTAAAAGCTTGCAACTCTGGGACATGATTTACAGATATGTAACCAGCAATCCCTAATCTTCAACTGAAGAGAGCAATAATAAGACAGGTTTATGGACCCTTGAGATGTCCCCTAAGGATGTGAAGAACCAACTTCAGCAGAGCCAGAATTTCAGTACCTGCTGTTTCCTGACTCTAAGACATCCATGTCAACACTGAAGGATACAGTTTACCCTTAAAAATACAAAACACAGTGTACCAGAATGAACAAAACAACACAATGCATTTATAAGCCAAATCTCAGCTTTCACATTTAAGAAAGAGTGCATTTGGGATAATATCTGACTAAAGTAAATTTAGGGGGCTAGATTTTTTTCCAGTATGTTTGACATCTTGGAAGATTCAGCATTTCTATTAGTCAACTAAATCAAATCAATGTGCTAGATAAAGGTCTATTTTCAACCACTTCAAAAAAACACAGCAAACCAAACAAAAAAAAAAAAAAAAACACAGAACAACTTGGGAATCCTTTTTGTAGCAAACAGATATTTGCATTATAAAATTACTTGAAAATGTCATAAGCAGATTAAAAAAACAACACTGATGTACAGGGAACCCATCACTTCCAGATCACTTCTGGAGAGTGCTTAGAGATGTTAGGCTAACATAGATAGAGTTTTAAAGTACAAGGTAAAAGGAAAACTGTTCACTTACATGCTGTACACAGGGCACTGAAGTAACTAAACCCTCTTTCACCCAGAAACCTGTCCCGAATCTCCTACATGACACAGGAAGGAGATACACAAATAATTACACCCAGATTCACATTTAGACCTGCTTTATAATAGTGTTACCAGCACAGTGCCTACAGCTTTTTGGATAGAGAGGCAACTGGGTGTTTCAAAGGTCTGTGTTGAAACAAGAAACATCCTCAGGAAGATGGAAACTTATGTTTTTAGGTTCTCTCCAGGGCAAAGGAAGGCTGGTGCCACCAGCCTTCATAACTGACCATGACTGCAGCAGAAGTGCTTCCTTAACAAATTATCATATTCTTCATTTTGTTCATCTTTCTCTCCCAAGCTTTCAGTTCCCATTGTTCATGGTAAGAATTTTACTCTTCATTTTTAATAGCCCAGCACGTTCTAACCTCACATCTTAGGAAACTTCCTTTTGCATAGAAGACTTGGGCATTTTCCATTTCTTTTGAACACTCTCTTCTACTGTTAGAAATGAGCCAATTAAAACCACAAAGATACTTCCAAGTAATCCTTAAGGCACTTGAGAATTATTGGCAGATTTGAACCCCACAGAGCTCAGGCAGTTCCCATCTGCCCATCTCAAATGAGAGCCTAAGGTAAAAAATGAAAGAAAATATTTGCACAAAGTAAGATAAGGGGAAAAGCCAAAGCCATACTGAAAATCCATTATTCAATCAAAAATCAAAACAAGTTCCCTTCTATCTTAAATGATCCACAGCTTTAAGTCTTCAGACTACCATTCAGCACCTACATTTAACAGGTAAAAGCTACCACTTTCTTCTTTCACTCAAAAAGAAGCCTATCTCCCTACACATAAACATGAGAATATTTAGAGCCAGTCATCTATGTTAGAGCAGAGACCATGTCACAGCAAACGCCAAACACACATCCCTCCAAAGCAAAAGCCAGGTAACTGTATGTCTTACACAACCAATTTGTTGAAATAAAGAAAGAATTACTTTCATTTTAATACAAAATATTTACGCCTTTTGCAGATTATTAAGTTATTTCACAGTTTATTATAAAGTATCTTCTGTTATCATTAACTGAAAGTTAACAGTTTTATGGTGTGGAGGCTTGAGAGCAGTACCTGCAGTGATACACCAACACGAATTTTAAGCTTCTGTATATATCTGTACAAATCCGACCTGCCAGCCAGAAACAATATAATAAAAAATGGAGTGTATAAAAATCAGAGGTTGCATTTTTCAAGGTATTTAGCTTCCCTTTGTCACCAAAATAAATGGCTCAATGCATAAATGGCAGAACTTTTCAGGAGTACAAGGCCCAAATTAAATGTCTAAAGAATAACTGCAGAGGAGCAAAAAATCAAGGCAGGCCTGGGTTCTCAAACTGTTGGAAGGTTTTAGAAAAGGAACCAGGCATTTCAATGATTTTTTTTTCCCTCTGTGAAAATGCATATATTTAACACCATTTATTTTTTTCTTCCCAGAAAATGAAAGACAAAAAAATATTACTCAAGTAGCACCAGGGCTCTTTGGAGAAGACAGAATTAGAGATGGTGAGGTGTTTCTAATTTTAGAGAGGTCTCTGCAGTCATATAGAGATGCCACCTTAGTCCTACTCCAAAAAAAAAGAATTCAGACGCATGTTGTGATTCAGATTTTCAGTCTTGTAAGAAAACTTAAGTCAGAACTTGCTATAGAAAACCTTCAGAAACTGCATCATTCCACTGTGTCCTTGAAATGGCCACAGCTGTCTTCCTCACCCAAGGTTCATCCCAACAAAACACTCGACATTCACATGACACATTTTATCTCTGTGTGTTCTTAATAGGATTCTGTTAACCTGCGGGAGTGCAACCTGTCAGTTTGGCCACCTCAAATGCCTGCAAGCCTCTATGATATTTTTCCTACCCCTTTTGTTCAAGGCTAGGCAGACTAAAGTCAGCCAGAAAGGATCAAGCATCAATAGGCCACTGGCAGATACTCTTACAACGGAGCAATTTCCTGCCAAAGAGTTCGTAACAGCTACTACAAGCGGCCTCTGAAGTCGTCTTTGTCCTACTTTGCTTAGTTTACTTATTCAATAAGAGGTCACAGCATCGCTGCAATGTGCAAAAAATTTGAGAAACTTGAGATGCTGTTTCATATCAGCACTCACCACAGGGTGCAGGAAAATAAAAAGACTCTAAGTAAAGCTAACAAGCAAAAAGGGATACAGGTATATCTAGGGAGAAAAGAGTAGTATTTCTCAAGGATGTTCCGGGAGTTTCCTTTACAGCACAGCACAGCCCATCTCTATGCTATAGCTTTAAAAACATTCTTCCTTTTAATGTAGATGCATCAACATAGCATTTGGCACTAAAATTAGGTTCACTGTATCTTTGTATTGAGTCAACTAAAATAGCACTAATTTCGCACAATGCTTGGGATCACACAAACTACCTCCTTGCTTTACACAATGTACATTTTCAGAGAGAAAAAAGCAAGTACTTTTTGGTCCCACAGGCACCTACTCAGGAGTCAGAGTCTCCATCAGTTTTTGCCATCAATGGAGAGTTGCCCTCAGTCATGCTTCCAAGGGCCAGTTATTTGGAGCTCTCTAAGCCATTTTTCGCTATGTAGCTTCAGTTCTCCCTAATGACTACCTTTCCTCCATTTAACTCAGGAGGTGAGCACCAAGTAGCATCTCCTCAAGGAGCATTTTGGAAGGGGAAAAAGAAAATGGCCTTTATCCTACTCTGCCTCTAGGGATCCTAGTACTGAAATTTTAATAAGAGTATAGCCTGTGTTTCCATTCACCTTAAATGACTGGTTTGGGGGATCACCTAAGGTCTCCCACTTCTTCTACCTACAGTCAAACGTCTTGAACCATAAGCAGACATGCCATGAAACAACACATTTGGCTCTAGGCCCTGTTATGATTAGAAAGGTAGCCTGCATTTTAAATGCTGCCTGCGTTACATGCCACTGTGAAATTCAAACACGTTAAAAGCTCTTCCTCCTACTCTGCAACATCTCAATAAGAGCTCACTGTGCTGAAGAGTAATAACTTTGCTGATGATTTCATACCAGACCAGAATTTCAGTGTTACTATTTTAAGCCAGACTTTTTTTTTTTTTTTTTTTAGTCACAGCCATTGTTTAACAGCCCAGATTTAAGGTAAGAAGTACAGAAATAAGGTTCCAACCTCTGTCTCATCTGGCCCTTGAAATTACAATTTTTCCACAATAGAGAAGAGTCAATTGAATTGAAGTTTTAAATATACCTGTAAGACAAGAAACATACTGCATATATTACAATATCCCATGGTAAGAAAAGGTCTCTGATAGAATTTGAATTTGCTTTTTTGCATCTCGAATGCAAATTTCTCTGGAGATAGCTAAAAAAGAAAAAAAATGATAAAAAACCCGAAAAAAATCTTCAACAATATAATACTTTTAGAACATAAACAAACAAAAATATTCTCATTCACATATGGTACCATCTTCATCACATGTGACATTGGTTATTTTTATCCTATACGACAATGCTACTCCCAAATTAAATAGCCAAAAAAAAGCAGACAACACTTCTGATGCCAGATGCTGAAGATCAATAGCTATTACCCGAAGTTTATGGCATAATTAAAATTTGTAACAGGAATACTTTTCCTTTGAACCCCTCAAGCTAAACCTAGAATTATTGACTAAGTCAGAGTTATGACGTGCAGCATTTTTATTATGTTTGTGGATATATAAAGGATTTTATAGTTTTTACATGTAATCTGGTAAGCATAGAAACAGTAAATAGGAAAAATTCTCTGCATCAGCAAAGCAACAGTTACAAACATTTTGTTGTTTAGGTATGTAGAGAACATGAGTTCACATAATTATGTGCTAGTTAATCATCAACTACACTGCATTTTACAGGTGGATGACCAGAATTAACCAGCTCATAAATTAACAGAGAATTGAATTTACAGTCCTTTAGAGATGTCAGAGCCTTTGTTACACAGATGCAGAATCCTAGAGATGTCATGCAATGTACCAGAGCCATTGACACTTCCAGGAGCTTGAGTAATATGGTATCTGTAACTTAATTTAATGGCATATTGGAATGTCTTTGTATTTATAATTCAAATTGTCCACCTATACTTTCTTTCAACCAAGGCATACTAAAAAGAGACATGAAGAGAAAAAGGAGAACAAACAAGAAGAGAGCACAGTTGATCAAGGATACCTAAGCATCACCTCTATGAGGAGAGATAAAACTATTCTGCTGTATAACCACCATTGCCATGATTTGGGTTTATAGTAACTCTCAAACTTTCACGTCAAATATACTCAGTTTAGAAGTGAAAAGATGCATATTTGTTTCCTGACAGCCCTAAAAACTCAGCCCTCAGCAATGGAAGTCAAATAGATTATTTCTTGCTCATATGTCTCAATCAATACTAATAACAACACAGGCCAAATTGGACCAGTGCAGCCCCATTACTTACATTGTGTTTTCACAAATAAAATATAACTAAAAAGCTGGTAAACATTTCTGATGATGAAGCACAAGAACAAATACAGTCTGACTCAGAACCTCTTTGCAGCTCTAGCAGGAATAAAATGTGGTAAACTTAATTGTCTTATGAAGGCACATAAAATCTGAGCTTACACAGACAGCAGATATGCCACTTTCATACTAGCCCTGTTTGAAGAGAAAGATGAATGTATATACAAACTGACAAAGCCACCTATTATAAAACTATGCCTAGCACTATAGATTCACAGGAACATTCAGGTTAAAAAAAAATCAGCCCTGTTCCCTATGACTGTTTCCATAGGGACAGATTTAGTTAACTTTTGGTTATGCTCTTTATTCTGCTGAATGCTAAGAAGGGCTTCAGTATACGACCAAAATATAACCGGAAGCATGAAAGTGGAAAAAGGCAAAAGCAGCTGCAGAACAGTGTGCAAGAATGGACCCCCAGCACCAATGCAGGTCCAAATGTACCCCATGGCTCTGCACCACCTGAAATACCATCCTGAAGTAGATGTGACTGTAGAGACAATGGACTCAGAAGAAACAAAGGTTCAAAAATTCAGCAAAAACCTCCAGCACTACTACATAGAACACACACATCTTTCTTGAGAGGAAAGAATATGAAAAGTACCCTTGAAGCTAACCATTGGTTTCTAATGGTTTCTAGTTACTCTCCTGGTGTAGATCAAGTAAATCTATATTGCTTTTCTGACAGATGACTAAATGCAAAAGGAAGAGATTTTCAGTTATTGCTCCCAGTTCTATATATTCCAAAACCTGAGATCCCTAAAAATTATCACAACTATGATATAGACATCAAAATCGTTACAGAGGGTTGTTTGGTTTTTTCCCTATGAAATAGTAAGAGCTAGAACATACCAAAAAAAGGTATTAAAATCAGTGTTTCTGGCAAACAAGTGCCCTTCTTTAGCAAATCAGGCAGTATTTTGTCCTGTAAGCATGAACATGTCCACACTTCCCCAGGTTTGCACAGCTTTCTGTGTAACTAAAAATTAATCTTAGGATATGAAGATCTGAAGTCTCAGAAAAGTAATTAAACTTGTTTGCATTCCACAATCCCCATACCTAAGACATATATTCAGCTATATTTGCTGCTGCATAAATCAACAGATCACCAATATAATCTTTTGGAATAACATGCTTCCAGAAGAACACCCAAAATACCCCAAAATTGCCTGCATATTTTCATATTCATCTAACAGAGATAGCATAAGCCTCACTTCCTCAGTAAATAAAGTTAAAATATCCAAAATCCTCAAATTTTGTACACATGCTAAATTTTAACTACTTGTCATGAATATAGACACTTGCAGTGTCTGTTGAAACCTGTATGACAACAACAGTCTTCACATAGTGTACCTAACCTCTTTTCAAGGCATGTGCAGATGACATGACATAACATTTTCTGTCTATTATATTCTGCTTGATGGCCTTCACAGTGTACTCTTAGTCCAACAATTCACAAATAGTTTCAGAAGGGTGAATTCAAGCAGTCTGGTTGGCCTTATGATTAGAAACATAAGAGAGATGGAAAATTATTCAACTGCTTGCTAGAATTTCTTTCCACTGTTACAGAGTTGCTTCACATACCTTTGGATTTATGGTACAAAACAACATATACATTATGACATTATTGTACAGGCATTGTGCCAGTACTCTTTTTTGCCTAGATGTCCTAAGTAACTGATGTTTCCCCTATTGGTTTGAATCTAACTTAAGTACCCATGACAGTGGCATAGAAAAAAACAACCTGAGAGTAAAAGCTATCCACATATAATAATTAAAAAGTAGAAATTCTTCCAGTGAAGTCTACTTTAGCCTACTTTTTCATCATTACTTAAAGTGTACTATATTACAACGTAACACGCTACATTTAGTTGGACAATGTCCATAAATTGAATGGAATAGTAGGAATATTGTGCGTATGAAGGGACTGATCAAGAGACAAGGCCCTGGCGGAGAACTAAAAAAAACCCAACCAAACCAAACCCCAAAGAAATGTACACATTTAAGGGGGGGAAAAAAAAAAAAAAAAAAGATCTGAATACCTTGATCACAGTGATACTGCAGTGAAGAAAACACTTTGCTTGCCTTTAGAAAGAACATCTCAACAACCCACTGCAAGACAGAATGGTTTTTAAGATACTGTCCTAGGATTACATCACCTTATTTGTGATGGAGATCAGTGAAGACACTGTTTTTCAAGCAAAGGAAAAAGACAGATGAAATAAAGCCCCTCACCACCGCCACCTTCTCCAACAGGACCATGGAATGCAATTCCTGTATTACATTCCAGCCACTAGCAGAAAACTTCCAGTACTTGAAGGAGAAGGAAAAAGAGACCTTGTTGCTATAAGTGCAAAGTACTCTTTAGATTATGAACTAGTGTCATACCTGCAGAAGTAGTTTACATAAACTTTAGTTTCTTTTGCCTGAATTGCTGAAACCACATTGATATTCCTTCCGTGCCAACCTCTGTTCTTTACTTTTCTCCAGTAACTGACACACTTTCAGAGAAAAGAGGTACAGGAGTGGCCAAAATAAACATAACACTTACCACACACTCTGATGAATGATGTATTGGGGGAAAAACCAACAACTTCCCTTGGATTGCTTCCCTGAGTGGCAAACACTGAATGTGATAGACCCACCTGCTGACAAGAGCTTATTTGTACATTTGGTAGAATTTCAAAGCTTTAAGTAGCTTTATGATCAAGATTATGAGGAAAAGTTTTCAGACTCCCTGAAAACATCATCCTTTTACTCGACATCCACTATATTTTCAATTTCAGTTCTATTTATTACAGCAAGATGTTACTATCTTGTTTCATTTTCAAGCATATATATTAGGATGCAATCTTCTGCAACATACTTCTAAGAACTGGAAAAGATTGTAACAGCAAAACAACAATAATATGAAACAGATTGGGAGCTGGGCTTGACACCCAGTTCTGCAGTGGATTCTCACCTGGATTCTCACCAGTGGAGAGATTCACTCTTATCATGCTTCAGTTTATGCAGTTTTCTCAGCTTCAATAGGCTTATGTTACTGACTCTATTTCTGTAGAACTGAAACCCCAAATCCTTATTCATGAGCACACATAAACTTGGATATTAAAGGTGTATGTGTGATAAAAGAGTAAAAAAGACCCTGAAAATGTTCAAATAACTTCAGCTGAAGTCAAAAGAGTGCTCTGTGCTGATCCAGCTGCTGATGGCTCTGCGGGACTATTTGAATCTTATATTCTTCACAGCACCGGGACAGTGATCAGAACATAGTTCTCTAGCTCTCTAGATTCACCACTTTGAAATGAAAGTCAAAAATCTACAGGAGGCAGCAATAAAATGAATTATTTTAAATTACCTATTGTTACTGTACCTGGTTGGGGAATAGAGGCCATCTGTGTAAGAAGTGAGGAAATCCTCACTATTACCATTCAAAAAGAGTCAAGAAAGGACCCAAAGGTGTTTTGCTAAGACCAAATGGGGGGAAAGGGGGGAGAGAGGGCGCAATTCTGAGAAATGAGGTCATTGAATGCAAAGGGGGAGGAAGCGCTTTTACAATGGTCCTTCAGAGCTACTACATCTTGTTAGAGAACCCCACAGCTACTAACTGCAGCTGATTACAGCATTCATTAGCATTATTCAGAGTCCTGCTCAAAAAAAAAAAAAAAAAAAAAAACACCCAAAAAAAACTGAAAGAAAACCCTCCTTCAGAGCCTAGCAAGCAGCAAAGACCTGGTGGCCAAGGGGGGCCTCTCATTACAAAAAGGGGAACTTGAGACTGAAAAGACAGCATTTTAAATTTGCTAAGACATTCCCTTTTTAATTCCCACTGTTGTCGTCCCCATCCCCCCCCATGCAAACATGCCATGTTTTTCATGTAGGCTCTTGATATTTTTCTATCATCTTTCTCATCAAAAACTAGTAGTTGCTTCTTTCAGACCCAGTCTGTAAATGTTTCACGAGACTATATACATATTGATCTAAAAATCAACATTGAAACACAAGAACAAACCCTAAGGAACACATGCTTCAGAGCTGACCCAAAGCCCAAATTAATTATAGAAGGGAGCTGAACTTGCTGGAAATTATTTTAATAATTATTATGCTTATTTAATTATATGTTTATATTACTGATATATATAATTAAACCATTTATAGAAATGCCTTAGATATGCTAATAAACAGCACATAAGGGAGCTCTGACAAAAAACAACCAACAAATTTTTCAGGATGGTATATTGGTAATAATCATACAACTCCTCTCATTCTAGCTCACCTACTGTGCCTCCTGAGAGCTGAAAGAACAAGCTGGTTTAACTTGAACTTGTCAATTTAACTCCATCCTCTGTGGGCCAGAGAGGCAAGCATGGATTACACACACTTAGCATGTCAGCAAAACTACTATGATCATCTAGCAACACATTATAGTGTAAAATCAATTACAACTTATATACAGTGTCATAAAATTAATATTTACATTAATTGCATCTCGTGGGGCAGTAAACACAGTTCACAGGAAGATTGAAAACAACAACTCATGCGAAGGAATAGCTCTTGAATCTAAAAGCAAAAAACAGCAACAAAGCAAAAAACCCAAACCACCACAAAAAGACAAGGTATTCTCAGTTAGTTGCAGTGCATTCTTGAAGGGATCTAAGTGTGCTTGACTGAACGAGGAATCAATTTATGGCTGGCAGTTAAAGCCCTACTGTTCTGGGCTTTGCTCTTTTCAGTTGTCACACACAGGCTGCAAGCCTCGGCAGAAATGGAGGTCTGAAGCATTTACATAAATAGCAGAATAACAGAACAGAATCAAGAGCTAATTTATTCTCTGTGCTTACTGTACTTGGTGCAAAACAAAACTGTTGTAACAGCAGAGTGACCTTACATTTACTGACTGACCAGATGGTGAGAATTATTGACTTATGTAAGCCCCAAGCCTTCTTCACCATCTGACGGCTGTTTGGTAAAATCAAATAAAGGTCTCTGTCATAGTCTTCAGCACACAAACCAAATCATCACAAAACCATTAGAAGAAAATGCTGCAGGGAAGAGCAAGGAGTGAACAGGACTGAAACCTCTGGATCTTCAGAAAGAGTGGGGTTTTTTTCCCACAGCAGAACTGAGATACAGGTACAGCACACACAGTAAGTAGGTTTGTGCACCTGCTGCCCAGGTGGTATCTCTTGCTAATGAATAAGTGAAGTCAGCCTCCAGGGCTGTCAATCTGGCACCTTTAGTAACTTACACAAGCACAAAGTTCTCTAAAAATAAATAAAATGAAAAGAAACGCAAGTTCCCTCACTAGCAGTGATTTTGACAGGTATCTTGAGTTATGTTAATTTTTCCTTAAAAAAACACCAGTTGATTCACCAATTATTTTGGACAGTTTCTAAAAACAAGCACACATGGAAATAACCCAGTACATCAGATTGATATCAACTGAAAAAAATAACACTGGGGATGCATGTGTGTGTTTGCATGTGTGTACACACAGAACATTTTTATTTACTGTGCAGACATAATTCTTGTCCCATTTTCACTAATGCAAATGAAGAGCGATCTCTTTGACCAAGCTAACTTAAACTAATGAAGAAAAGGCACAACAGAAGTCATAAACACAACTGTCGTTATCAAATGACCTATATAACATCCAATGGGCCTGAAAACATTTCACATCACTTTTATCAATATGATTACATTAGCAGCAATGAAATAGCTCCTCATTTAAAATATTAAAACGAGGATAAGAATTTAGGCTGGATATATTTCTGAACCACTTACTCCTGTTATCTCAAGTCAGATCCTGAATGAACAAAGAAACAATACTAATTCTCTCATTACCATCCCAGAAATTGTTGTTTAGACCTGGACAATACTGAACAGTACTGCTGCTTTTTCAAAATTAAAATCTGGATGAAAATTGGATTTGCTATTGTATGTTTGCTGCAGTACGTACGTACTTACTGACACACCAAACACAGAAGGAAAAAAAGCACTGAAATAGAAGTTTGCAATGAACAAAATCTTCTCAATCTTCTCTGGCATTTTACAGAGTTATTCCCAACTAACACAGGTCCAACCTCTATTTGAATCCCAGTATAACACGCATCCATGTACATAAAGAATAACTTAAAGGAAAAAAATAGTAGCACATTTTCTCATTGATTATAAAAGCTATCATATTAGCTCTTGGAAAATCATTTGCAAATTTTACAATAGCTTGTGGTTTCTTGCAAAACACAAAGCAGATACTAAGCTTCACTCCTTGCTGGTATGCAAAGCATGAGAAAGAGGCCAGGAAGAAACTGGTAAAGTCAAGCAAAAGAAAATCATGGGTTTCACATAAGGGTTAAAAAACCACTGAATGTTAAGAAGATGAAATAATGGAGTAATTCCTCAGGAAGACAGTATTTCCTGGGATGTTAAAACTGTCTGTTGAAAGAAAAAGAGCTAATGGGAAAACATTCTTTCTAAAACCAAAACTTGACGTTAATGCTGCAAAAGAAGGACCAATAAAGATTTATGAACTGTTGTGCTCAGGCTTCTACTGAAAATTTAAAACACCTAGGACAAAATACTGTTCTAACAGTTAGTCACTAAAGTGCTTACAAGGGTTGTTTTGCATGCATGTGTTGGTGCTACCTTAGCACAGCCCACAGAAGGAGAAGAAATAAAAAAAAGAGAAAAGGCAACCAACTGAAATAAGCCAAGAATGTAAAACAGGAAGAACATCCTTCATCTTTATGCATCTGCCATGCTCTCCTCACATGCAATAGGTACTCAATTTGTGCAAAGCAGTTGTGCAAAGCATTGCCTATCCAAAAAGTATTTGCAGAAAATTGAGCTAAGCTACAGAGCAGTAACCTCAACATCCACAGCTCACCTTCAGTTTAAAGCAACCTTTTTTGACAATACAGAGCCAAATGCTTACACAAACTTATCAGAGCTTCCTTTACTCTACTAAATTTACGCAGTGTTTTTTTTTACAAGCAGCGTGCTGCAGAAATGAGAGATGTGGATTTCCTACTTTCTCGAAAACACATGCAAAAACACATACCCTCATGCATACATGCAGCACACGCTGCAACAGCCGACAGTTAAACAAGCTCCCACAGGAGAGACTAATAATGCCTCAAGCTTCCACAAAGGACAGCATTTCACAGGTTGCATGTGCTTACCTTGTTGGGATGGACCCGGTACACTAGATTCATTCTCTCCCATTTCGAGAAAACGATAAACTTCCCTGTAAGGAGCCAAGCCGTGTTATCAAGTTGACTTGGTTGCTGTGCAAGTTTTGACCTCCTGACTTCCAACTGTAGCACAGTAACCATATACCTGACTTTCTCCTGTGAATAATTAGTATCCTGCTTCCTGAGTTACCTGGACTTGCCTGACCTGTTTCTCTATAAACTGACATAATATCCTTTGATCTCCTTTGATTAACATGTGCTTCAGGCAAGGCTGCTTTGCCTCCTCTTGGACTCTCCCGCTTACTTGCTCCCCACCCTTTCGTTTCACTTTCACACAGTCAACAATCTGAAGAGTATTTCTCTTCCGCAGCAGGTGTTTTAGTTAAGATGCCAAAGCTTGCAGAAAGTTTGCAACTGGTTTTAAAGATCCTCTGAATTTACATTTCATATTGTCGTGGTTTGAGGCCCCCCTCAAACAGTTCTGCACACCCCCCCCTCCTTCTTCCCCAGTCCCGGGGAAATGGGAAGGAGAATCCAAAGAATGCAACTCCCACAGGTTGAGATAAGAACAGTTTA
>JASSUY010047448.1:54255-66825 GCA_032466535.1 Forpus xanthops
TATACTTTAGTTACTAAACTGTTCTTATCTCAACCTGTGGGAGTTGCATTCTTTTGATTCTCCTCCCCATCCCCTCGACTGAGGAAGAAACAGAGGAGAGTGAGTGAGAGAGCGGCTGCATGGGTTTGAAAGCCTCAAACCACGACATACACAGAAGATGGTACTTCATAATCTGGACCTGAAAATGATAGTAACACAGACTATATAGGATGTAGTAAAAAGGGTAACAAAATTCCATGGCCCTTCAACCTGCTTGACTATAAAAGCAGTGGAATTAACGAGTGCTTTTTACAGATGTTGACTGTTTTCCTTAAAAACCTCTGCACAATTTATTTGTACCACTCCTACTTTTAATGAATCTTGGAGTTATAATTGAAAGCAGAGGATAAATTGAATGACGAAAGTAAGCAGCTTTGAAAAAGGAGAGCAAAACAGTGAGGAAATGAAAAATGGTTTTCTAATATTTGTCGGCAAGAGAGCTAATGCTGTAAATGCTAACTAATACTGAACTGCTCTTGCGCAAGCAATAAATCTTACTATACTAAGTTCACATTAGGAATCACAGCCTAAAAACCTGAAAGAGGGAACCAAAAGCTGATCAGCTTTAAAGAAAAAAAAAAAAAAAAAAAAAAAAAATCACTCTTTTATCTTTGCTTTAGCCTTTAAAGAGAAAGCACAGCTGGGAAGAGTTGTGGTTTAAGTAGGTCAGCTTGCATTCCAACCACATATGTAAGCTTTTTAACAAATATACTGTATAGAATACAGTGATTTAGTATGGAGATAGATTTTCAAGCCAATGCAGACTTGGATTCTGAAGTATCTTCTACCCCAGCAAGCATAGAAGAGTCAGGAAGAACCTTTGGTGTGAATCTTCTATCACTACACATTGTTCCAACAGAAGAGCTGTTAGATACATATGTTTATATAGAAAGATATATGTATCTATATCTTACAGAGAAGCAATACTGTGGTATAAAATTACCTCACTTTGTGGGACTGAGGCTCAGATCCCATTCTAGCACATCCTCTTTGGCAGCAGGGCATATACCTCACATCTGAATTGCGTTTCAGACTGAATACATTCTTCTGTTTATTCCAGACTAGTTTAATTATTTGCTGCAAGTAGCTACTTATATAAAGCATTTCTAGTATGGAATAACACTTTTCATTATTTGTATGTATCTCCTAATTGTCTATGCAGTACTCTATCAAATGAGTTGTATTTTTCCTGAGAGAATTAAGGCAGCAAAATCTTGCTCTCCCTAACTGTGGGGGGAAGGAGGGAGAGGAAGGAATGGGGAATATAGATTAGTATTAGCATTGTTTTCCATTTCTCATCAAATCTGTAGTAAAGTTTTATTTTTCTCAATCCCAGTAGCAGTAGTGCACTCTTGGAAAACACAGCTGTTGGCTCTATATTTACTAGTGTTCAGCAATTGCACAGCTTAATGTATTTTCAAATAGGTGTTTTGTTTTGTTTTTTTTTTAATACAGAAGCAACATAAGAAATTAGATCTAAACTACATTAACCCGCCCCTTTTTCCCTGCTTACACACCATGCACTTGTTTCATATTCTTTAATCAATAAAATGCTTTCCTATTTCAGGGTATTATGTAAGGCAAATAAAATACCACAGAAGCCAAAATGAAGGATGAGAAGTTAATTCTGTGTCCATAATTAGGAAAAGAAATCAGAATCTCACTTTCTTCAAGCAATGATTGAAGCACACACACACAAAACAACCAACCAACCAAAAAAAAAAAAATCTTTACCTTATCTGTTCTGCATTGATCTTTCTATGACTTTATGTTGGACTGCCGTAAGAAAACCAAAAGCTCAACAGAAATTACTGCCATATGAGGGAGTAGATGAAAATTAAAAAAAAAAGACATGCAAAAAAAAGGTTTGAAAAGTCAAAAATGGCTGATTTAAAGCGTCACCTTAAAATATAACTTACATAGTTTAAGGGTTTTTTTTTAAGCAATGTTCCAATGTAACCAGTGTCTTAACAGCTTAGTAGTACTGAAATTTTGTAAGACACCAGGAGGTATTACAACAGAATGCTGAAAACATTCATTATCTTCCACTTGCATTCCTTACAGCTAGAAAACCTGGCCAACATTTACTTAGTATAAAATTATATGATTTGGTTTTAAAGAAAAGACCACTTCTGGTAACATCACAGAAGTTGGCCAGACTTTTTAAAACAGCACTGCATTGTAAAGACAAAGAAATAGCAACATTATTTTCTTTTTTAATCTAATTGATTCTTATTGTCTTGATTCAATTATAATAATTTTAAGGTACTTTGCTGTCTTAAAGTCTAAAAATCTATGAAACTAGGAATCTAATTACTCCACTAGTAATTTTAGGGGAGTAAACAGCCAACAATTCAGACATCTTGGACATGAACACAGATTCATATATCATATATTTGCAATCTTTTCATTCAACAACATAGCAGATTAAATCCCAACTTCAAACACTTGAATATAAAGTTCCTGCAATACTAGTTCAGTACATAATTCCTTCAATCATGGTGGATACGCTTAAGTTATACTGTATCAGCAGGCACTTAAACAGGCAGATGCTGGGAAGAGCAATCTTACAGACCAAAGCTGCCCTTCAGAATACAAGTTACCATGAAATACAGTCCTGAGCAGTTTCTCCAAACTTTCCCATAAATCACAATAAGCTACAAAACATTCCTCAATATCCTGTAGCAAAGTTAAGGCTTGTAATATAAGAATAAATCATTAAAACAATAAATAGTAAGTCAGAAGCTACAGTTTACAACATGAAGAAAGAAGAAAGACCATCCTGTTAATGACAACTGCCTTAAAGCTTTGGCTATACGAAATGAAACATTTCAAACCTTTCAACTGTTTTTCAGAGTATCTCCAGTTACAAGGAAGTAATTCTACACAGTTGGCTGCTGTTATCTTGCCTCTGTCTGCATGCAGACAGAATAGATTGCTCAGAAAAAAAAAAAAAGTTACATGAAAGCACTAATTTTCTCCTAGATTACACAAAGTCTGATAATTACAAAGTTTCCAGAAAACATAACGGATTTCTTTTCAGCCTTCATCAAAACATTTCCATACAAACACTCTCTATTTTGACAGCTGGTCAGCTTTCACAGTGTGCCAAATGCTCTAAGTTTCATCTTTAACAACAACCATCAACAAAAACACTGAACCCAACAAGAAAAAATGGAAGTGAGCATTTTGCATACGACAACTGCTCTTACTAGCAGGAGGAGATGATTTTTTTCTTTTAAGAGTCCTCAAAGTAACAGAATGGCAGATGTATGCACATTTAAGCATGTTTCTGCCTTGTAGAAGAAAGGGGCACAAAACGGATAGGCAGATCTTCTGTCCAATAATTCAAAACAAGAGCCCAACCTGTTCCTACAGCTTTGGCATTATCATTAGGCATCAAAGTTGATCTTGAGAGCAAAAAGTGATAAGAAAATTGTGTTTTCTAGCATTATCAAAACTACACACCCCACCAGACTGTGAAACCTGGGTCTGCAAGCCAGTTGCAATGCCTTCCTTAATAATTATCTCCATAGAAAAGAAAAAAGTTGCTAGTTCAAAGTTCACTTAATCGTAACCATCTTAATGTGGTGATGTCCATCTACTTTTCTATGAAGCCCTTCCTGAGAACACCAAACTAACAAAGACCACCAGCCAATCTCCCAAACAAAGCACCACCTATGCACAACTATACTGCAGCAGAAAGATAGATCTACAGCTCAAATTGACCCATATATCCAAAATTAATTTGAACTGTTGTAAGAACAACTTTTACAGGGTCAGGTCTGTCATACTCCTCACTTTACATGCTTTGTTTGCAGCTTGATGTTATTCTATTCTAGAGACGGGAAGCGAAGTAGATGTGTCACTTCATAACTGTATTTCAACCACAAAAAAAAAAAACAAAAGAAAAAAAAAAGGCAATCTTCTCAAGGTTTCAATTGTAACACAAACCCCAGCTTTCAGCAATGAATGCATTGATGGTCATTTTCAGAGGGCTCTCAGACTACGAAAACATAGCTTTACCTGGAATTACATCTAAGAGCTTACAATTCAAGCTAGTTTCTTGATAAATATGGCTATCATCTTCAAAGCATAAAAACTACATGAAACAGAATTCACAGTATGTTCTATTCTCTTAACTAAAATGCTTGATTTGCTTCAATTCTCCTTGTGTTTCTTTTTCAAAGAATGAAATACATAGACACAAAACATGTAATTCACAAACCTAGCCCAGCTATGATACCTACTGAGAATGAAGTATGCAAAAATGCCAAAGTCAGTCTTTATGAGCTGAAGAGATGAGCCAATTCTCAACTCCTCTGCGCTCATAAGGGACCTTAGCCCACCGTCCCCACGTTGCCAGGCAACCATCCATGTATCCTCAGCTGTATTCATCAGCCATTAACCACCATCAGGCTCCCTTTCTTTTCTCCCTCACACAAGCTCCCACTCTCACAGACATATGAAGGGGAGGGGGAAGTTAAACAAGATGACTTTCTTTCTGATCAAAAATAACATTCTGGGTTTTAATAGCTAATAGATTTTAGCCAATTCACACAATTCATGTAACTGCTTTGTAGTGAAATATTACAAGGTACAGTTCTTTTAGTAGAGGTCTCTGTTATAAGTTGACATTAATAGAAATCTTCCAAAATGCCTATTATTAAGCAGTGATGATCTCATGCTGACAGTACTGAAGTGCCCTTTGAATTTATAAACAGATGACAGCTTTTTAAGTCCAGAAGAATTGCATTTGACATGAGGAAATGCTATTCTAAAACTTGTTGAGATAAAAAAAAAAATCAATTGATCTCAGAAGTAGAAATGTGTTATCTTCAATGCATTCCATGGAAATAAAACAAAACTTCAACCACCAGAGGTACTGATCCACGGTCTTCAATATCAACAAAAATATGCATCACCTCCAACACAGCAGTTTCCCTGCCTGCCGTCACCAAGGCACAGGTTAACATCCACTCAGAGGTTCTAGTAGGTAAGTTACACAGCCAGAAGCATAGCTAGACAATGCAAATGAAGATGAAAACTCTTTCTCCCTCCCAGCCCCAGGTTTGCTTCAGAGCAATTCTCATACAGCTTCTCAGTGCAGCCCAACCATCAATGGTGTCACAGGGGAAGTGGTAGGTCCACGGCTTCCCACAAAAAGGAAGATATAAAGTTTTTTCAGCAAAATTTCATAATTATATCACCTTAATGCTACCCATCAAACAACCCTGTAATTCATTCTTAGTACTTCAGAATCCTGCTAGTTTCCTTGAGACTGAAGTTTAATAGAACTCCTCAAGTGAAGTATTAAAATGTTGGAAAACTTACTGCAAAGCACTAAAAAACACTGAACATTGCAAACCCCACAATTCTACAGTATGGAAACACAAGATTTCCAGCATAATGCTGTGCAGAGATTTCTCTTGAGCAGAGAATAGAGAAGTTGCACTGTCTCTATCCTTTTTTATTTTTGAGACCAGCATGTGAACATGTTTTCAGGTCTGTTAACCATCACTGAATAAGGTGCTTGACTAGTGATTATTAGGACAGAGACCACAAACAAGTCTGGAAAATATCCTTACAAAGGCTAAGAGAGCTTAGTCTGATATTTAAGTCAAAGTTGAGGCGTGACTAACTAGCAATCAAAACAACAAAACCAGAATCAGAAGTGCAATAACATAAGCTTGTGCAGGTGAACAGAAATCAAGAAAAAGTAGTGCTATTTTCAATGCTTCAAGCTGATTCAGATATAATCAAGAAATAAACAAGGCAAATGTTTTTCAAAAGCATAATCAGTTGAGCAGTTTTCCAAGAATCATTAGAGCTTTTCCACCAACGGAATCTTCAAGACTGGAGGCTTTTGCTTCATTTGAAGTGCAGCTACTGAACACACAGAAGTAATGATACCAAGGAAGGCCTACTGCCTCCAGGCAGGACAACCACATCACTTGCTCCAGTTTTCAATCCTTCCATGGTCTGTTTATAGCAACTACCAAAGGAGAAAACACACACCACAATGCAATAACATTTGACATGAAGAACTGGTAAGAGAAGGAACAGTGCTATCACCTAGGAAGGCCACTGTCCCACAACTCCTTAATAAGGCTCCTGGGTATTTTGTTATACACTTCAGAAAACAAGACATGAAAATGAATGAAATTTAGCAAAGCATACGTAAAACACAGAAACTACTCCTGATGTCAGAAAAATACATGACAAAGGCAATTGTATAGCATGGAAGGAAATATCCTAACTTCTACTCTTTGCTCCTTAGAGAAGAAAACCATTTTTACAGACTCATGTTTCACAAAAATCTCTTCTGGTTGCATCCACACAGGTCAAAATTGAAGATCTTCTTTTCATTTCCAGATGAAACTTCTGGAATTTGCACCCAACAGAGACAGCACAAGAAAAGGGATTTTATCTGGCCCATTTATAATCACTTCAGTATAACACACAGAAACCTATTTGCTGCTTAGGCAAATGCGGTATTGATCAATCTCTACACTGCCAGATTTCTTAAAATATTTCCTTCTGATGCCAGAGTCTAATGGAGACTTTAAAACTATTTAAACCGTGAAACCATAATGATATAACTGAAGGAATTGTTGAATTTATTTGGTATAACCAAACAGCACAGAGCAAGCACAAGAATCTGAAACCATTCTTGCTGCGATCGCATGGCCCAGAGCACACTGGGAGAGATCGCATCTTCATGGACAGCAGCCTCTCCATAAGCACAGCCCTCCATCTACTGCACCAAGGTACCTGGTTATTGTGCTTATGTGAAACATTTGAAGTATAGAGTAGAAACAGCTACCCTGCCCAGACAGAGCTACTTCTCTGAACTACTGGGAAATGTAATTTTGATTTTCTATTTATTGTGACTGTCTAAATTCTATCAGACTGTTTTTGTAAATTCTAGAGTCACATAATTTCATCATTGCAAGCCTGTCATCTGCAACTTTATTAAAGCTTCATTTCATTAACACTTTACCAGTATCATGACAATAATTTCGATGAGTTAAATACTTGCAAAGAATAGGACATTCTCACTACCCGTGAGTCTTTTGGTATTTCCCAAATATCTCAAATATTAAGTTTAAATATACATTTATCTGGAGTCTTACTATAGGAACACCTGTATTTAAATATTGTTCAAATCAGAAAATTATTAATAGCAAATTATTTAAGTAACTCCATAATCCTTAAAGAAAACATCTCAATTCTCATCAGGCCCTGAAATAAGGATTATAATCCCACCTGAGAGGGGATAAAAGCAAGCCTGTGATAGAGTGCCATTAAGTAGAACAAAATTATAAAACAAAGCAAACTCTTATCCTGCTATGGGCTGCTGTCCTACCCCACAGGTAGCTGGGCAGGCTTACTGAAGGCCTGGCTGCCTGGAACTTGGTTTTATGGCAAGTCCAGCATCACAACCCCTAATACTAGTGATATGAAGTAGTATATGGCTTCTATTATGTCTAAAAGCATTGGTTAAATATGAAGAAAGTTCCACTTGAAAGTAATGATTTTTGAGTACAGCGATCTCACTGATCCCTTCATCTACACACACAGCAGGCCAAGTAGATCCAAAGTTTCAGACACTGAAAATTACCCTTTTTGATTGATTTCACCAAATGAACAAGACGTACTAAACAGTCAAATGAGGCATAGCCATGACGTTTAGTGGAGATTAAGAATACTTAACTAAAGTCACAAGTCATTAACTGTCCATAAAGTTATTAAAAGAATTATTTTTGGCAATAATTTTACAAACAAAATAAGCTGTCTGCATCCTACCACATAACACAGCAAGTAAAACAATTCAGGATGAGAAATACTAAAATACACAGTGTTAGAGGATACAACTTCCATATACATGAGAAATCAAAGCACACATATATATAATGAAAGCTATAGAGTGCTGAAAATTAGTCTCTATTTTAGCTTTTACTTTCCTACAGATATTTAATTACCCCTTAGTCATTTTCACTGCCTTACTCTCTACACCAGGAGTATGGTACCATGAAAGGAAAATTAAGCCAAAAAAAAAATGTGAATTCCCATTCTAGCAATTTTGGTTGCAATTAAGCTCATGAAATACAGAAACTAGCGTTGCAACCTGTTTTTCAATTATTTATACTTTGCTGCCTTCATAATTTCACATTTTCCATCCAATTATAGTCATCTCTCCTTCATATGCATATTCAATTTTTAGACAAAAGCAGACACTTGCCAAGGTAGTACTGTAAGACACAAAAGCATTCATGCCACTGACTGACATTTTGTTTCATTACTGAAGCCTGCCCTAAATTCATGCTTATATTTTGACAAAATATAAAGTTTATCAGCTTAACTCCTTAAAATACATACTTTCTTCGTTCTGAGCATATCATATCCTTACATTTCTTTCAAACAGAAAAACTCTGATGTTAGAACACGTGTTTGATACATTTTTTTATTTACCTTAGAGCCAAGGTGGGATCACTTCTGGAGAGACTTTTTCATGAAGGCATATTTTCAGTCTGGCCTCTACATTAATGCTCTGCAAAAGAGGAACACATCATATTTTATAATACCAGTCATTGAAACAGAAAACTAACCCTTTTCAACGATGCAACGCGCAAATGTTAAGTACAAGACATTTTCCTAACACAGCAGTAAAGTAGAACATATTCTTAAATCTGCTGGTACTTATGAAGCATTTTTCACATTTAAAGAAATAAAGTGACTGCAGCTTCTTTTCCAAGACGGTCCATAGACACCCAGAATGTGGAACCCACCAAGCTACTCCAGTGCTCCACTCCGTTTTAGAGGAACACAGCCAGCAGTAATCCCAATAAAAATAAAAAAAATGCACTGAAGTAGAAGGAGAACAGTTCCTATCTCTCAGACACTAGGTTTTCATGCAAATTTTATTGATCCAACATAATGGCTGTAGCAGCCATTTAAAAACTGGCTTCCCCTTGTGCAGATTAAGAAGGTTTTAAAGAGAGTTGGAAGATGGATAGGCTCCAGATGAGGGATGAACTTTTGCATCTTCTCTTAGGTATGCATTCAAAGATCTGATCAAGGTTATCCTTTCAATAATGGGGAGAATAAAAGCTGGAAAGAAAAATGTAAAAGACATGCTTGAATTAATCATCTGGAGATAAAGCATCTTAAAAAAAAAAAAAAAAACAAAACCAAACGCAAATGATGGCACTTTAACTCTTCATGCTTCAGCTGTTACTGTAATTGCCTTCAAGGTAACCCTGCAGAGTCACAGTTCATAAAAACAGAACAATATAGAGATAGTCCCCTTATCTTTGTAGATCTGAACTTTGTCAGAGATGCATGAAGCAATTTGGGCTAGGAGAACCTTAAGTCATCGCCTGGTCCAAAAGCCCATTTAAAAACAGGAATAACATCAACATTAGATCAGGATGCTCATAGCCTTGTGCAGTCATGTAAAACTAGGACGAAAATACTAGCCCTAAAGTAGATTCATACTTCACTCTTCAAAGAGCTGGTCCCATTTTCACAAAGACAGATGACAATGGACTGCAGCAAAGCATCAAAAGTTTAAAATGAAGTAAGGATGGACTTAACCCGGTTCCAAAATGCACTTTTCCTTGAGTAATAAATACAATAGAATTCTACTTTTCTGCAAAGCAACACATTTAAATTACAGAAGCCCATGCTAGCACACATTCCAGTTACGATTTTAGTGAGCAACATAATATGGAGGGGAGATAAAAGTTAAAAAAAAAAAAAAAAAAAAAAAAAAAGAAAAAATATCAGTTCTTTCCCTGGACCAGAAAAAGTCTTATTTGCTCACAGGTTTCAGATAAAAGCTTCAAGTGAGAACATTTTATCTGTCTTAACAGTTATACTGCTCAAAAGATGAACTATGAGATCAAATTCAGCTCTCTATTAAGCTCCAGGGACAGCCATATGCCATGCAACTCATAGGACTTCAGGTTTGGGCGTAGATATGGAATATGTGAGGAAAGCATTTCAAAAGGGCATGAACACTAATAGGGCTTATACTTACGTGTAACAAAGGAAAAAAAGCTGCTAAGTAATACTACTCAGTCATGATTCAGAAGTACAGAAAGAAGCCAACTGTACAATTCCAGAGAATTATGAGAGATTCTCCCAAAGCTGCCCACTTAGAAAATCTTGGATTTCTTCTGAGCATCCACTAATAAGAAAAAAAAAGGAAAAAAAAAAAAAAAGTCAAATCTAATTGAACTAAACATAAAACTAATCAAAGTTTTTTATGTTGTATGAGTCTGAAGAACACATACAAGGGCAAATTTAAGACAGAGAATGTTGCGGTTTCTTATTTTACTTGAAAACTAGAGAAAAGAACACAGTGAATTGTCATCAGGTTATAGTTTTGCCCAGTCTTTTGCATTTAGACAGTTGCAGCATTATTTAAAACATTAAGAACATTTTAAGGTTTTGCTGTCACTATCACTAATACCTGCAGAATTTTAGAGCCCTGTATGTTCCAGATATGCAGCTGAAGAGGGGACAATGCGATTTGTCCATTTACAGAGTAATGAGATCAGGATTAGGAACTAAAGGTTTTGTTTCAGTTTTCCCCTTTACCATGTAGACACATCTATTTCACAACTGACAAACTTCCTGTCCAGGGTTGACTATGTTCACAATATACTTCATGTCCATGCCCCCTGTATCTTTATCTTCTAGGCAACAAGCAAAAAAACAGATAATGATACTGAAGTAATTAAGGTAGGCAAGGATTAACTCAAGAAAAAAAATCCTGGTCACAAATCCTGAAGAAATTATTCTCTCCTCAGAGAAGTTTGTATTTGAAAGATAAATATTTTTGCTGGGACAGAACATTACAAATTAGAGCAGAAATCCCATCTGAATTAGAATTATATTTTCTGCATTTTACATGAGGTTCAGAATACAGTGGGTAGAGAAGGCAGGGAGAGGAGGGAGGAAGACAACAGCTAACGGATTAGATGTTGTCACTTATGATCCATCATCACACTTTCTCAAATTATGAAAATGAAATTTCTCCAGCAGTACATTTTATGCTTGACAGATTACAGATTGGTTTACACTTTTGAAATTGGAGCACTTGTATTTTACAGAAGTTCAAGTCTCCTGACACTAGCATTTATTATATGGTTTGACATGAGTCGAGAAACATTCAGTAAGACAATGCCACACACTTTCAGCAATGAAATGGGTGAAGTCACAAACTCCTTAATGATCACTTCAGCAAGTCTGAATTTCACACTTTTTCCTTGACTATACAGCTGGCCCAGAAAGGTCATTAGACTATAATATTCACTGTTATGTAGAGCAGCACTACACATATGCAAAGTTTCTATAGCAACACTTTCTTAATTCACTCTTTAAGCAAAATACCAATTAGCTTTTTATTATAGCCAATTAAAAAAGTCTGCATACTAATTGACAACCTCTCTACTCAGAATTTAAGCATCTGCAAAAGAAAATTGCAGTGAAATTTTGTGTGGTAATAGCTTACTTCCTATTCTTCCCTCTTAACAAAACAGTGAATTATTCTTGATAGGGGCTGAATGTTTATTTTCAATCCAAAATGTTTAGACACACAAAAGTAACCCATCTTGATATGACTTAAATCTTCGTAGACCCTGAAGATTACAGGCTTCAGAAAGGCAACAGAACTGTAATCAACAGACTTATTTCTGTATCACAGGAAACTGGGCATAGGCCTATGCACCTGGAGATATGCAAGAAGCAGCCATCAGTATGTTTCTCTCAGAGTATTTAAGCATGATAAGCCAAGGGAGAAAAATGGCAAAAAAAACAGTACAAAAAGTCAAATCCAGTAAGGCAGCAGAGACATTTTCATTTACTTCTTTATACTTATTGATGGCATTCTTGGTTGCCTTCTACACAGCTGGTGATGACAGCTTCTCTGTACGGCACTTCAAGTAGCAAATATCAAGATACATTAGTCAGAAAACAGTCAGCAAGCACAATATAAAAAGAAACACATCATGAAGCAGAATAACAGGAGAAGTAGTCAACAACAAAAGCTAAATTGTCCTTCTGAGTAAGATGTTCGGCAAGAAGCTAAGTAAAAAACACTGTTCCTCTTACAATTCTTCCATGTGAGATGTCAGTATTCACATTACTAACAAATAAATAAATACACATACAATAAAGCAGCAGAAGGCTACTCTGATGGGCTTGGCATGCTCCAAACAAGAATTAAAGGTATCTCAGTATCAGTTGGTCTGCAGGTTCTTAAGGAAAATCTACAGCAACTATTTCTAATTGACACCACCTTACACCTATTTACTCACACTGTCTTATACTGCAGTATTAGTATATAAACTTAAGACAGCCCAGAAAGCCAAGCGCATCCTAGGCCGCATCAAAAGAAGCATGACCAGCAGAATGAGGGAGGTGATCCTGCCCCTTTACTCTACTCTTGTGAGACCTCACTTGGAGTACTGTGTGCAGTTCTGGTGTCCTCAACATAAAAAGGACATGGAACTGTTGGAA
>JASSUY010047454.1:0-24299 GCA_032466535.1 Forpus xanthops
AATGCTCCATTGCTGGCAGTGTTCAAGGCCAGGTTGGACATAGCCTTGGGTGGTATGGTTTAGTGGGAGGTGTCCCTGTCCCTGGCAGGGAGGTTGGAACTGGAATATCTTAAGGTCCTTTCCAACCCTAACTATTCTATGATTCTAAGGACATGTAACGGTGTCACAGTTTTGACAAGGATTTTTGTATTTTTTTTGGGAAACAGAGATAAGTGGTTGGATTCCTCAGTTCATGTTCTTGCAGTCAAGTAACAAGGGAGATTTTTCTGTGCATTATGAAAGGTGTCTGTTTCATGTAGTCCTTCCTCTTCTTCAAGAACATGTTAGATCTTTTTTCAAATACTTTCATATTTTTCTTTGTTTGTATGACAATTAATTACCAGCTGAATCATCAGCATTTCTACCTGTATTCCTACTAGTCCAGGATTTCTTGTACAGCCTATGCAAAAGTAAAAAGTGAACTGATGAAGACATATTTCTTCTCTATGTGACCTATAAACAAAACCCCTTTCTCCTCTAGTGGAAAATATAAGGAATTTTCCTGATCTTAATACCTTTTATATGGCACGTAGCAAGGACCCCAGTACATTTTCTATTGCAAAGAAGTATCAACAATCTAGCCTAGTTCTCAAACGTTTTTTCCAGGAACTTAAAGATTTTATATATATATATATATACAAATGCTCCTTTTATTGTAGTAATAAGCAGAAAAAGGGTAGAAATCAACCCAATGGCACAGTATCTTTTTCACCATATAAAACAAATTTTCAATGTCAGAGCATCAAGCCTTCAAGGCATCAACTTCCAAAGCCACCACCCCATATTAACTATGGAATGTTACAATTATCTTAAAAGTAAAATCATTACATCTGCCAAGAAAAGAAGTTTAGATTCTGTCTGCTAGGTTTCCCTGCTTAAATACTTCACAACTGTGCCTATGTATGCATAATCATGGGTGGTATTATTGCATATTTTTAAAATACTAGCTGGATTTTAAAAGTCTTAATGGAAAACTGTGAATTCAAGATATTGAATTAGAAGTTGCTCTTGGTCCACTGGAATTTGTTCAGCTATGGTCTCAGGTTCCATTGAGTCCTTTGTTAACCTTGTGACATGCTCTAGTTCAAAGCACTGTCTACACAGTAGCTTCCTGAAAATGGAAGTGCTTGACAGAGGCTTATTGTACAAGTTCAATATGGATTGTTTTTCCCCTAAGAAAACTTCAGTTATGTTATACCACGGTAATTGCAGAATGGTGACGATGTCACCTTGCCAGGTTTCTGGAAATTTTCCAGTCTTCTAAGCTTGTAGACCTCGGAAATCCATTTTATTCCCCACAGAATATAAATTTGAGCACTTGAACATGGATTTTGTTCACAACTGAGAGCTTCCTATTCAAAATCCACCTATTCTCTCCCTGAAATACAGACAGAATACCTATAAATGTTCAAAGAAAATATGCAGAGCTCTGTTCTGAGAGTGACGAAGGGAGATGTTGCAGGGCTGTCTAACAAGGGATGGAAAGAATTATTTTTATGGTGATAAGTGCAGTAGGTCACTGGTCATCACAAATAATTAGCTTTTTCTATCTGATTCTCCCAGGCCTCCCTTGTCTCTCCATACAATCTGGCTCCAAAGGCAGAGGGTTGCACACCTCCCATCCTATATTTTGTAAGATTGTCTTCCAGCCCTGTCCACAGTAAAACACCGTATACAGCCTTTCATAGAACACAGTAATAAGCACAGAGCCAGTCAGAAGATGAGCATTAATATGGAATAAGTTCAGCATCTTCTCTGCATGCTGCTTGCCACTTGTCCTCCACTCATGAGTCTGCCACTCCTTCATCCTCATCCTCCACAGCATACATTGTGTATACAGCCAAGGGCACTTAGGCTTCACTGCTGAAGGATGCTTCTATGCAAAAGTGATGGCACAGAAGGTGGTAAGTTGGCACAGAGCTGACACAACTCTGAGGAAGTTTGATATCCAATCTAATAAGTGGCCTTCATTTACTAGAAACAAATGAGCTAAATGATCTCTTGAGAGTCTTTCCAAACCCATATTTGTATGTCTCTATCCCAGTGTATCATCTTCCATGACTTTAATACTCAAAGCTGGAAACAGCAATTTCCACAATGTCGCTTTTCAATTCTTCCTAATTCTTTAGTCAACCAGTGAGGATTTTAGCAAACTATGAAATAACATTAGTACTGGAGTTCATAGTGACATAAAAAATATTTTTATAGGTGTTTCATACTGTCCTGGGTTCATCTGTAACTGTTGTTTTTCTCCTTAGTAGCTGATGCAGTGCTGAAGAATCCCTGCCATATAATAAACTGTCAGAAAGTGAGAAGCAATATATCTTGTTTACTGAAGTTGTGGCAGCCCCTTCCCTGGCAGTGTATGAGACCATGTTGAATGGGGTTTTGAGGAACCTGATCTAGTGGAAGGTTTTTCTGCCCATGGCAGGGAGGCTGGAACTAGATGGTCTCTAAGGTCCCTTCCAGCTCAAGGCAGTCTATGATTCTATGACTCTGTGATTCTGTTATTCTATGACAGGCTTTCTGAACTAAAATACTCTTTGGTTAACCTGCAACGTTCTCCCCATCTACAGCAGTCACTTCATAGATTAAAACTGCAATATAAATTAAAGGCACACTTCATAAAAAGTAAATTTGTAATTATTAAAAAAAAATCAATTATTTGGGCTTGGAAGCCAATATAAATATATTCTGATATTCATTAAGTGTATATTTAAATTGGCATTCAGACCTAAAGCTATTATGATGATACACTTCTGGACTCTGGAACACATAGGCAAGGAAAACATTGACAGACTAATGAGAAACATAGTACCAAATGCAAAAATTTTTAACAGGTTTAAATTTAGTATCAAGAAGTCCTGTATCATTGTGTATGAACAAAAATAAACTGCTACACGTCTTCATCTCTGACCATGGCTCCTTTGTGAAATTCACCTAAACTAGTGGGGAGTTACACACTTTAGATAGCCATGCAAAAGCCACAGGGAGTGCATTGTGTTCTGCTGAAGCTCACATTACACTGTGCTGTTAGCTTACAAGTCAAGACACTGAGGTCATGGTCTGAGTACACATTAAAGTCAAGTTTAGAGCCTATAGTGCAAGGTCAAAAATCCTGCAGTGTAAAGACAGCATTAGCACCATGTTCTGTGCTCTTAATTTTACAAAACAATGTTTGTGTAACCATACCTGATCTGCATCAAAAATACATTACTGGGTGATTCGGAAATGGATTGATCAAGTGTTAATGGCTGGGATATTGCAGCCTAAACTAGACATTTGTCAAGCGCTTTGATACTTGTAATTCCTAGCTGATGCAGGAAGCCAGGAGGGAAGCAAATGGAAAAACAATTATTGAATCATTAATAGAATAATTTTTAAATATCTGAAATCTTAGATGTGGAACTTTGAGCAGAACTTGACTGTCTTCACAAACATCAGGGTAAACACAGAAGCTACCACAGAAATGGAGGAATGCTCTTCTTTATGTTATGTGAAATAAAAGAGAGGTGTTCTCAATCACAGAGTAAAGACAAGTTACAAAACTTTCTGACTTACAGAGGGCTGAAACTTCTCAGGTCATGTACACTAAGTTTCTGCATAACAAATTGTGTTTGAAATGTGAATTATAAGACAGTAATTAATAAGATATCCAGTATCAACTCTTCTTCAAAGAAGTGATTCTGACAGAAGATGCAAAAGAAGATGAATTACTGCAATAAGGAAGAAGGAAAGCATGTGGAGATGAAAATCAACATACATGAAGCTGTTCCATGCATTGGAATAAACAACACCGCCTTGCCTTCAGAAGAAAATGCAGAAACTATAAGTGGTTACATCACTTTCTAAGAGCTTACCGCTGCCAGGAGTGTCTGAAGGGAGAATGAAGAAACAGGAATTTTTGGACACCATTGCAACAGAAGATCAATTAACCACAAGTCCAAAGGCAAATGAAACGTCTGTTTGTTTTAAGTTGAACATAAATGCATAAGCCTGTGTGCTACCAGAAAACATGATATTGTCACTGAAAGCAAAGCCACAGTTAGTAGAAGGTAAATGGTTAGATTTAGGGTTTAATAAGAGTGATCTCTTCCCTATTGAGAAAGGAAGAAAGTTAAGTGTACGGGTAAAAATAACTTGGAAACTTCAAAATTTCAGGGGAAAAAAAAAAAAAGTTTTTCCTTTTTTAAATTATCTTCTCCAGAAGACGTTCTGTTGAGAGAAACAAAATATTGAGGAAGAGTTTAAGGATTCTCCCCAGAAGGTAACATATTTCTCAAAGGAGTACATGCCAGGCCTGACAGAACTGACAGTTCACACCTCCAGCAAAGTTCTGCTTATTGTTAGCAATCCGCACAAGACATTCTAGCCAGCAGAAATAAATATGTGAGCAAGACCAGAAGCTTTGTATTGTTCCAGGCAGCACCACAGATATGGAGCTAAAACCTCCCAATTTAAATTGAGCATAAGGAACAGAAGCAAGGAAGAACAAAGTACAACACATGGCAGCCTTTTACAAGATCTTGCGAGGCACCATCGCTCACCTGTAAATCCAGGGGCATGTGGGAACCAGAGCGAGAGTCTGTGCCTACTCAGGCACTCAAAGCCATGACCTGAGGGTACAGGTATGCCATACTACTACCCAATGGCCAGATGGAAATGTGATCTTTAGAGCACCAGAGATAAAAAGTGGTGCTTGAGGTGGCTAAGAGGCACATCTAAGTAAGGACTTTGAAAAACTGTAAAAGACCCCGGCCAAAGGTGCTATGAATTTAAGGGCAAAAACCTTTGTATTGCTCATAGATGATTAAGAGAAGATCATTCACTCATATGCGTGAAAGGCAAAAAAAGGCAGCAGCTGTTGTCACGGAACATGTGCTCATGGTATCTCAGACTATGCTGTGTTTGCCCAATCTAGAAAAAAATGAGAGCTCAGGCTTGGGGAGAAGATTTGCAAAGCCTGTAGACACAGGGCTAACTTCCCTTCTCCTCCAAAACAGATGGCATGATGGATCCTTGCCTATTTGGAATGATCTCAGGGTGCTCAGGGCATCAGGATCTTCAGGGTCCTGACCCCCTCCTCTGCACTACTCCAACCCTGAACTCAGCTGAAGACCCCATGCCAGCCCCTGAGGCCACCAGTGACACCACAGCAGTGTTGGTCTCCAGCTCCCCACAGCCCTGCCCAGCCACTGGCCCTGCTTAGCTGGACCCATCTGCAGCCCATGTCTCAGCCTCAGCCCCTTCCCCAGGGAGGTGCCCCCCAGCCATCTGGCCCCAGCTGACCTGCTCTTGGCTGGGGTGGTGGGATGGGACTTGGTTCAATGCCCTGCCCTGCTGCCCCTGGAAGCCCTGGCCCCCTACCACATGCAGGCACCCTGTGCAATATCTGAAAACATGACAGTTGACAGTTCAACACTGCTAAGAGCTGCTTCAGCGAGAGTTTAGCTTCAATTTGTGTTCTCTTATTATTTATGAATATCAGTCTGAATTCCAGTTGCACTCTTCTAGTAGCTTACAGATGGACTGGACAATAATTTTACAATAATTTTAGTGCTTTAATATGATTTTCTGTTGTTAATTTTCAGTTTACATTCAGCTGAGGAAGAAGAGAGGGGAGGAATTAAAACTTCAAGAAGCTCTTTCAAAGCCAAAGCCATAACCTCTGGTCATGAGGACTTGTTTTATGGCTTGCTGCTCAGCTCATAATGGGGCAGGAATGAAAGAATGCTTTTCCAGACTTCTCCAGTGCAAAATCAGAAGAGGACTTGCTGGATAATTGATCTTGTGAGAAACTGAGCTGCTTGAGCTGGTACCAGAGCAGCTGGAGTTCCCTTTCCCCAGAAGCAATCCTGTTGATGTCACACCTGAATTTTAGGGTCTGAAATTTTGGCTCATGAATTTAGGAGGCCTGGGTGCCTAAGCAGTATCTGAGAAAATTAAGATATGCCATCTACAGCTCACCAGTGCACAGATGGGATTTACTTTCCTCATTTGTTATTCTATGAATAAAGAAATACTCATCCTCGAATTCCCCAAATAGGTCTACAGTATTTCTTGCAGTAAATTAGCAAGGACTAGTTTTAAAACGTGAGTAACAGATGTTAGAGTCACATAGCAATTTAGTCTGGAAGGGACCTTGGGAGGCCAGCTAACTTGGCTAACTCCAAAGTTAGACAAAAGCTAAGGTGAAATAGATGCATCAGTCTCCATTTACAAAGGGAGACAATCAAGCATTTCTTTCTCCTCGGCATATTCTGAAAGGGTTTACTGCTTCACCTGTGTGCTGTAGGGAGTGCAGGCATTTCAGATGTAAGCTGACCAGGCCCAGAGTCTAGGACTAGGGCTCTGAATCTCATCCTTCTAGTCCTAATTTATAGCATCAGGCACAGGCAGCCCTGCGCAACCCTGCCAACATGAAATACATATGCACATGCCAAGAAATAGAGCTACAGATAAGGATGGAAATTCTGTGTTGAAAACAAAAGTGCCTACAGAGCTTAAGCAAGTCCAAGGTCTGCTAGCAGCTGTGCAGAGATTTACAGGATTATATTTTTGTATATTGGCTCTTGCATGTGCCCTAAATTTCATTTGAAACACTGCCTTTTTTGGTGCCTGTGGTGCTGCATTATTACTGAATGTAAGAGCAGAGCCCTGTGTCTGTGCAGGTTTGTCTCTGCAGGTCATTAGCAACACTCAAATGCTGCATTTACCCTTCCAAATTCTCTTTTCAAAATATAATTTACAGAATATCTTTCTGCCCTAGTACATGTTGAAGCACTTCTGTGAATTACTACAAATAAAGACTGTGGTTTCTCTCATAATTGTCAAACTGCTTGAGGATGTTTTTCTCTATTTCTCTTCATTATTTTATCATTGCCAAAAATTATGTCAGTCTTTATTAGAAAACCACTAGTTAAAACCTTCAAAATTGCTTCTGAGGAACTATCTATTGCTTTCTGCACCTCTAGCACCTGATTTGTGTGCCCAGAACACATGCTTCATTAACCCCTTTCACAGCTAAATGTCTGCTGTTCCAAATGTAATGCAAATCACTTTTTAATGGCCACATTGACTAGATAGGAAATGCTTTTGTTGGAGCCATGACTTGTAGTTAATTAAGCCAATTAGCATGTGATATAAGCACTTCTGGAAAGAAAAAGCCTAAGAATAGCTCTCAAGAGATGGTGGAAGACTTTTATGCAAATGAAAATGTTACAGAAGGGAAGTGGAATAAAGAAAGAGGAAGTTTAAAAATAATTCCTGAATGCATTCAGTATTTTTCTTGGTTCGCAGTAGTTTCAGCTGAACTTCAGCAGGAAATCTCTTTGTGGTGGGGAGAATCTCCTTACTATGTCTTTGTGCAGGGAGATAAAACTGCACTTTTTACTCAGCAGAGAAGATTGGCAATAACATTTCTGCTGAGGTCCTCCTTATATCATGAAGTTATCTGATTTATCAAGTGCACATTTGACTTCCTTCTAAGAGATTTTTGACTGCTTAGCACCAGAAAAGAGTGTAACACATTTCTTGTTGGCTGGGTTTCACGTTTTGCTGGGAAGGTGAGGACCGTCCTTTCAGCAAAGTAAAAACCAAATTGATTTCTGAGCCTTTAAGATGGAAATCTATCACATTTCTTCTCAAAGAAATGGATAGCACAGACATTTTACAATTTAACCAGGTAACTAGGGATGGCCAGTGGACATGAAGTCTCAGGAAGAAGCTGTTTCAATGTTCCAGAAATTCTACTATATTGGCTCCAGAAGGTCTGAAGCACTTACTGACCAAGATGTGTAAGTTATGATGCATTTGTTTCAGTGTGTGCTATACCTGGCATTCATTTGATGGGAACCTGTCAATGCTTTTGAGAAAACTGTCATTGCTCAATGTACAGTAACAAATCTTTTACAGTCTGTCCTAATACATTTTGACCTTTAGTTTTTGCCACTTGCTTCTCCTGTTATATTCTGGAATGAAATGTTATTCCCAAACAAAAAAAAGCCATCTCATTTTCTCAGATAAAGTATACTAAACTGTTCAAGTGCTATTAGTACTTTAATTTTCTTTTTCCTTCTAATTAAATTAATATGAGAAAAATGTCAAATCAGCTGGGAGGATTTTAAGCAAAGGAAATGAGATTGTATGTCTACATTGCACACTTATGCTTACACTGGAAAATTTTCTAACCTCTGTTGCAAACTTCAGCTAGAAAATTGCTGCCTATGCATTATTCACCCCTGCAATTTTGTTGCAACTTTCGTCTTTTGGCATATTTGTACCCTCTCTCCCTCTCAACCTGAACACACAAATTACAGTGTAACTTAGTTATTCATAAGCTTGCAATTGGTTTTATGAAATTGGAGCTGACAGTGACTACTGCAGGATTTCATTACAAATACAAATGCTTTTCTGTGTGACAAGAGGAAACTTTGAACAATTCTAACCCTTCAGTCTTCATCTCAAAAGAAAATACTCGCTGTGATTCTTTCATGTATGCAAAGATGCCTTTCATGGAGATTTTTTTGTTTATTTGTCTATTTATCACACCATGCCCCACAGTTGCTCTGCGTTGTTTCTCTATTTCTTTACATAAGGATGCCTGAATGGCCATAATCTCTTGAGCCATATTCTTGTGGTACTCAGTGGCTAAAAGTGTTGCTGATTCTTACCCTTAGTTTGGATTTAGGAAAGAGGTCTTTCTATTTTTCCAGCAGTAAAGGGTTTTTTTTTTTATCAGAATATGTCTTAATCACAAGGTGATCTTGAGTCTTCTTGAGAAGACTGATGAGTATTAAACCGCTGAGACTTCTATATGCTCATTAGCAACAGTTAATTTTCTTTCTTCATAGAATAATCCTTCCTCTTATCATTCAGCTCTGCAAAGTGCTAAATACTCTTGGTTTGCATTGGCTTGACTGAAAATGGAAGTGATTCACTGCATTAAGGGATTGTGATCAATATTCTGTAATTCACAGCTGGTCTCAGACCCAGCCTATACACACAGTTAAATTGGATTTAACTTTAATACAAGTTAAATTCAGTAGCTGACAAGGTTCCATCCATCAGTGTGATTTACTGAAGTTCTAATGTACTTTCTGTCACCAAGTCATCTACTAGATAAAGTCTTTTCATTTTTAGAAAGCCTACAAAGCGCTGAGCTGAACCCCTATTACTCACAAAAGGATCATACAGGCCAAGTGAATTTGGAGGTTCTCCTCATGGTGCAATCCTGTTTGCAAACCAGGATGCTAGAAAATATTGTACCTATGGCTGTTCTGTTACCTATCGACAGTGTTACTGTACTGGCAAAGATGCTTGAGAATGCTAATGCACTGCATGAAATGACATTAAGGAAAAAAAAAAAAACCTTTATTTTAATATCAGCTTCAAGTAGAAACAGATTTATGTGATTAAGGAGCAAGACAGTCTGGAAGAAAATATTTCAACCTGCTGAGTGGGAAATTAAAATCAGCACAATGTAAACATCACCAGCAAAATAGCTCACAACATTCAAAACTACTCACTTTTTATATTAACACTATTGCATATCTGCACTTGAATTTTTGCAGCGACTTAAGCCAGCTATTGCTATAGTGCAGCAGCTGCACATCCAGATGAGATATGCTGTAGAATTCGTGTAGGAGTAGGGTGTAGATGTGGACCATCCCTACGGAATTGGTGCTGCTGGTTTCCTTTCTGTCTTTCTATGGCCCTGCTTTGCTGCAGGAGGCTGGACAAGAAGGAGCTTATGCAGTTGACAAAGGTCATCAGCCAAGCAGGAGAGGTTCGAGGATTTTGTGTGTGATGTGTGTTTGCCCTGGGAGCTGGGTGCTCTGTCAGCTCAGCCCACCCAGCACCTGCTGTTTTGGAGAGTTTGCAAACTAAATTGGATGGCTTTTCTGCACACAAGACCTTCCATAAACAAATGTGTGTCATTTAACCATTGGCTCTCTTTCCCTATTTGCTGGCTTTAGAATCTAAAGGTTAAATTAAACAAATGTTTTATTCCACTGTGGCTTAAACCACTATGATATCTTTACTTCCAGATGTCTGTGTTTTCTAAGGCTTCCTATTTCCCATTAATCTTTCTTTTACAGGCTTTCCAAAAGAGGAGGTTTGAGTCAATCTGAAATGTGGACATAGTGGAATAACTGAAGCCATTTGACTGTTCATTGCTTGTAGTTATGTCTAGCAAAGAATGAGTATTTTGTACCTAGCAACACTTAGGGACAGAAAAAGGTACAATGCTCCACTCAAGTCTACCTGTCTTATCTTTTGGACTATTTTCATGCTGAATGAGAAGTCTGAATGTGACAATTTCTCATATTAAGATGTAAGAATATGACAGATTAAATTTTTAATGGTGTTTTTCAGCACATTGACAACAGCCTTCATCCCAGAAGAGGAATGCTTCAGATACCAATTAAAGATTAATGCTCAATAAAGAATTCTCCTTCCAAAGAAATTGGATAGACTATTGGATGTGCTGACTGCAGAATCATGTAGTAGACCACAATAACAGAAGGCCTAGTTTGGTTCATGAAAGTCAAACAAAACAGCCACAAGAAGACTGCTTTTTATCTTATGGACAACCACTTGCAGTAAATTTCAAATCACTCATGGAAGCATTTTGGTGTAACACAGACTACGTTTCATTCTACACAAGGAAGTGATAAAAAGTGTTTCACTTTTTTAAAACCTCTGCCTTCTACTATCAGTGTCTTATAACTATACATTTCAGTTTCCGTGAATGCTAAATTTGTAAGCTCCCTCTCACTTCTGAGCCAGGAAAGATTGCCCTCTGACCTTTAATTTCTGACTGACTTAACGTTAGTAATTGAACTGCTAAAAGTCAATGGACAAATTAGAGCTTCTGTTAAATTGCTGGGGGACCTACCTGTAAAAGGATCTATATAAGGGAGGAACCTGAGACATAAGTTCACACAGGACCAGTTAACTTCCGTTATGAAACTTGGGTGTTGCACAAATATGGAATTCTTTGCTTTCTGTGATAGCCCAGAAAAGAAAAATTGGGAAGTGGTAAGTTGGAGGAAAAGAATTATCAAAATTACTTATGCTGTTACATGCAAACAGTGCAGAGGGAAAAAGTGACCAGAGGGTAAAAGAGTGTGTTGAAGGTACTTAGCAAGATGCTGTTCTGCTGTTCAGGACAGGTAGCTATACAGAACTCATATGGAGATGATATGTTCAGGTATGTTTATGCACAATTATTTACCAGAATAAATTTTCTATGATTCTTAGCCAGAAACCAGATCCCCAAAAAGATATTGTAGTCAGGTCACACGTTGTTGTTTTCCTAGTCTTTTTTAGAAGTGTACTGAACACACCTTACACCATGAAGTGTTAAGCCAGCCTTCCTAGCTTTTCTTACCTAATTGGTTTAGATTAGATTAATACCTTGAGGAACTTTCGATTTAGATAAACTCTTACTTTAACGGAAGGTATTAATTTAAACCTGTGGGACCTGTCACCAAAGGGTAGGTGTTAATTTAAAATGGTGAATTAAGTGCACAATGTAAGATGAACAGAAACAAGGAGCAGGAAGCTGAAATAATAGAGTTCACATGGGTTTCAGGTGATTGTTAGAGGAAGGACGTTTGAATAAGTCAGCGTGACCTTCCATGATAAGCCCTGCGATCTCATCTAACACAGCTGGGCTAACTGGAATAAAAAAATGCCATGTAGAAGAGGAATTTTAACTCAGAAGATGGGCTTTTGTATGTACTGACAAACCCAGATGCAGTCTAGTTTTTTCTTTTTGCTGTTTTTTTTTTTTTTTGTTGTTTAAAAGGAGTGAAGGCTGCAAAAGGGATTCACAGACTGAACTTTTATTTTTGCTTTCTGGCAAGGTAGAAGGCTGTGGGCTGAGGGACACTGCTTCCATTTCTATTCCTGCAAAATCATATGATATGCATTATAATTTTTTGAGGCCAGACTTTGGACTGCAAAATCATATCTGGAGAAGATCACAAGGGAAAGCTGCTCTTTTTGTATACATGTATATATCCCAAACAAAGGAGTGTAAATGTCTTTCTAAGGCTCTACCACTAGTATACAGATGTTATGAATCATGTTTATATTCATGAATATTCATTGCCTAAACAGTAGCAGGCATGAGAAAGTCTGAATGGGAAGCATTCAGTCTTGCAATTTTTTTTTCCAAATTATTACTTTAAAAGTTATTTTTATTTTAAAAGTGACTAAAAATTCTCTTTAAGAAAATATCTTTGCTGAGTTCAACTATGAATGCTTGTACTATGGTTTTCTTTGCATTATTGTTTTTTTTTTTTCCTGATTTAAGTGTAGACTTGTAGGTTATTAATCAAAAGTAACTGCCTTGTCTTAGAGCAGTGCTTTTGCACTAACCTGTGCTGTGTTTCATGGAAAGCCCTGAAGAACTTAACTTGTATTCTGAAAACCAGAGCAATATCACACATAATTTTGCTTAGTATCCTTGTTAAACTGTCTATCCTCTGGTAGTCATACTGTATATTTGTAGTAGGTTTGATTAAAATATGCTTTTTGATCAGTTTTTGTTTTCAGTTGTTGATCAGGAAGTATTCTAATGTGAGTAGTTTCTCCCCAGTTATACATCTGTACCTGTGCAACATGCTTTTTTGCCCCCTGTACCTCTCACATGGCAATGTATCCTGCACATGACCAATCTGTAAGCAGAAAGAAGTGCTGCAAAGCCACTCTTTCACTAAAGCTTCCTCACAGGTTCTTTAAATGAAATATTCCCTTATCTCTCCCCTCCTGTGAACATTATTCTCCTGGGCCAGTCTTTCTCATGAGCTATGATGCACCCTGGAATCGTGTGGAAAGCGGGTTTGTCTCATACACCATTTATTAGCCCTTTAGGGATGCTGTACATTTGAAATCTCCTTTAGGAGTCTTGGGGTGCCCTTATAATACTTGAGGATTATTTTATACTGAATGAAACAGTGCTGGAGTTGAAGCACAGACAAAGGACTAACCTGCAAAGAGTTGTGGAAACACTAATGTACCTCCAGCTTTTAACCAGGCTGTGATTTTCAGGATTTAGAAATGTTCTTCACTTTTTTCCACTTCTTTTCCTGGCTCCCTTTGTTTTCTGTTTTATCACTTAGAAAAGGGAAAGGAACAGGTAGAAGAAGAAAACTGGCAAATGTCAAAGCTGGGAATTTAAAGGCAACATCAATGATTCACAATATTTTGATCTGAACCAAATTTTATTGAATTCTTTTTATTCCTGGGGCTCTACCAAGACCAAATAACATTGTCCAGGCCTTGCATGACATAAAATGTGCCTGGAAGAGATATAACATGTGAAAAGATATTTTTAATCTTGACTCTTATCAAAGGGTCCTAGACAAATGTCACAGTCCCAGCTACTGATTCTGGCTCAACATTTGGTAGTGTCATACCTTCTGAGAATGAACATAAATAACTTCAATGACTGGACAAGAAAAAAGAAAGTTAGCCTGGGAAAACTCATTTATTCCAGGAAGAGGGTGAAAATACTGGCACTGTTTACACTGACTAGGGTACTCTCATCTTCTAATACAGAAGTCATTTCAGGTTTGAAATAAAAAAGTCTGAAAGTTACAAAAGCACATACATGAGAGCAAGACATAGATCTGGTAACCATCAACTTACTTGATGTCAGACTTTGTATTAGTCCTTGTGTCCTAATTTTGTGCTGATGTAGTTTTCTTTCCTTGGCAATATTGCATAGTGAGAGTGAGGGTTGCTTTATGGAGGATCTGTGGGTTGCTATTAAGGTGTTGATAGTATTTTGCATAGAAAAAAAAAAAATTCTAGCATGTTTCTGTACCTTATTGCATGCTAAATCTTGACATTTATAGTTTAGAAAATACTAATAGATGATTTTTTTTTCCCACAAAATTAAATTACATAGATTATATTTCAATTAATATGCACAGTGTTTACCCTGGTAAACAGTAGATGCAGCCAAACATCTGGAGTTACAATAGCATTTCAGTTGAAATTATATAGTGCTGTTATAAATCTGTGAAAGAGACACACACCCTTTGATATACACTGTTTTTTCTAGACTCAAGTGACTTATTGTGCAGCTGGTTATCTGAGACTGTCCCAGAGTAGTCCAAGCTAGCATTATGTAAAATATATTCTCTGTTTCCACAGTGAAACACGTAAGTTGAGGTGTTCTGCTTTTGATGAGCCTTCTACGACTGTAGCACTGCACAATCAGCAGACGTCACCATGCACCAAGCTCCACCAGCCCCCAAAGCCTCAGGCAGGAACTGGGCTGAGCATTGATTCCTATAACGTTGGCTCAAATGGATCTAAAAGTCAAGGAGCCATAGACTGCAAATGGCTGCATATGGTGGGAGAGACATTATAAGTGCTGTAGCAAAAACTGACTACAGGATAAAGAATACAAACATGAAAGTGATTGTAAGTAATAATAATTTCAAGATGTTTGCTATGAATTTGAAACTATTGAAAACTACGCTGCTTAACTAATCATCCTATACTAGTCACTGTTCTTTGTACAGTGCCTCTGAAATTGTAAAATGACTGATCCATGCCCTTTAAAACTCCTCAATAATAAAGTGAAATCCAAATGTGTCCATTTTTGCTTTAAAATAAAATTCAAGCTCCATGATGAGCACAATAATAAATAATGTATGAACTAGCATGATGCTAAATACAGATGTTCAGCTGGTGAAGAAGAGGTTTAACTATGTTTACTAGCACATATGCTCACAAAGTTTAAAATGTATGACTTCTCCTATTTATCTTGCCTTCTGAACACTGAACAAGCTCCTGATCCTACAATGCGCTCAGTTGTGTTTGGATATTTCCATGGATAGTCTGTAGAATAAATGTTCTCCTGATAAGGAAAACAGTAACTATTGCAATTTAATATAAATAAAAATTACAGGCCAAATTCATGCCTTCATACCTTCATTGTAAATTGTCTTTGATGCTGTCACTTCCATAAAAATGTCAGAACATGTAGGTTATAAAATAAATAGGATGGCATCTTGAAATGCTCTGAAGTCAATAGAAGCTATATTGACTTAGCAAAACCGCAGTTTCAGACCTTATTCTTTTCATGGGCAAAGCATTCGTGTTAAACTTTTATTACTCTCCTTTCAGAGTCATTATTTCAATATCAGAACATTTTTTGTGGTACTATGTAAATGGAATGAAACACATACTCAACAATTTTGAGTAACTCTGAGCCAGTTAGAGCATAGAAAGATTTTTTTTCCTCTAAAATTAGGTAAAATAAGTTTGGCAATTTTTAAAAAGTGAGTAGAAAAGGAAGGTTAGATCATTGTAACTGTGCTCTATTTCCTTACCTTATATAATAATTCCTGATTTTGATATTTTGCCAGTTGTCAAGATATAATGTCCAATATACTGTTTTCATTATGTTTTGTTTACAGGGGAGGAACTCAGCAATTTAAATGCAATAGCTATGAAAATGTTGTTAACACTAAGCTGTCTGGATGTAAGGTTTTCTGAAAATAATGGAGCATTTTGTATGTAATCTTTTCTAATTCTTTTGACAGAAGAGGCTTCTCCATTTGTTTTATACATGAGCATAAGATGAAAGAAGATCAGCCTTTAAAATGAAGTCAAGGTGTGACTTCATCTCATAAAGATGAGGAACTTGCAAGTACAGCTGAAATTCTGTCCTTAGGTTAGGTTATGCTCTGACACTGGGGCAGGAGCACAGCAGTCAGGCTGAAGAAGAGAGGGTGACCAAAGACATGTTAGTGAGCAGCCCTGGGGGAGTAATTACAGAGAAACAGAGATTAATTTTGAGATTTGTAGTCATGGGTTGCTTACAACAGTTACTTAAAAAAAATGGCTTGTGAATGAAGTGTTTTAACAAAAATAGTGACTGCTTTGTATCTATTTTGTGGCTGAGATCAGAAGGATGTGAACCCAAATGACAGGTAATAGTTTAGTTACACCCTCTCTGAACTCCTGTCTCCGTTGTTTTTTGTTTGGCCATCGCAGTATCCCCAGGTTGCATGCCACTGAAACATTCCTTTAAATGAAGGTAAAGCTGGGATTAGTGCAAAGTCTGTTAACAATCAGTTTAGCTTGTAAAAATTAGCTAGTGGGATCTCTCTTCTGAAAAAAAAAAAAAATAGAAGGGGGAGAAACATACCTGGTTTCCACTGAAAAACTTTGATTGGATACCTACTGCATGCACATAGGTTCTCCACATGGAGATCTTCTGTAAGTGCTAGATTGCCCTACACATCCGTCAGCTGACAGGGCTGATAGAAGGAGACAATGGCTCCTAGATGGGGATTAAAGAAAGACAGGACAGTCTAAAGAAGAAATGAATTGGACAGGGTTTAGGGAAATGGCAAGCATCCATTCTAGCCACAATTGCTTTAGGGTTTTGGTATTATTATTTCTGCTCTGCCTCTTTGGGCTTTTATTAGGGTCAGTCAGAGCCAGAGGAAATCCCATACAACACAGGTACAGTACAACAACGTTGCCAATAAGCCAGAAGGTTTGCCGGAGGCCAAGCAAGCAGGAATAGATAAAGTCAGCTGCTTAAGTATGTGAACAAATTAACAGTGCATGTGACCTCTTTGGACTGAGGGAAACCTGAGCCCCCCGGTAGGAGTTCATGCATCTCTACAAAGAGGTCCTCATCAAATCTTCTTCTTCTACAAGAAGTCCTCATCAAGTCTCTTTTGAGGACTATATTGAGGAAAGGGATGATGCGGTCCAGCTGTTGTAAAACATTAAGAAAAATAATGGTAATGAATTCAATGGGACAAATGCAGTGGAAGACCATGGAAATTAAGCTACTCTTTTTGATAAAATTACTATTTTAAAATATTATAGAACTGATTTCTAAAGATATTTAAAATAAGTCTAAAGAATTTAATGCAGAAATATGCCCATTCTGCTAAAAACGTACACTAATTCTGTACTGCCTGTAACAGGAATTTTCTATAAATAATAGGTTAATTCACATCTTAAATGCTCCTTGATCCTTATGACAGTTCTTGTAGCTGCTTAAAATTTACTATAGTTTCATCTTTTCTCCCCAAACTAGACAATACTAATGCATTCTGCATTCATTTACTATACATTCCCTCTAGCCCATGTATACATTATATTTGCAGGCAGAACATTTTATTTAACTCACAATCTAAAGTCTCACAGCTCGCCAAGAAAATGGAAGTTTTTTGAGTAGGAGAGATTAAAAAGAAGAAGAAATCCCAGCACTGTAAATTGTAAAACTTTACACCTTACAGCTGCCAGCTGTAATCCACAAGGAGACAGTGTTCTTAGGCTCCTAGGAACATAGGCTGGGCTATTTTCTAGCAAATACTCTTCATGTTCCTTCAGAAAGGGAACAAAAAGGGAGGCAGAAGTCACAGACGCCAGCAGAACCCCTTACATACAGCGTGCATAACAATAATGAGGAGTTATTTTGTCCTTGAGTGTGGAAGGATTGTGGTGATTTGATAAGTTCTGTTAAGATTACATTTTGCTTGTTATTACAGTTGAAATACAACAGCTAAATGTTACACAGGCTAAGTTAGACTAATTTTGGGAGGATTTTCATAATGTAGCATTTACATTAGATAAAGACATGGTGATTTCTGGTTCTTTTTAACTGAAATACCTTCATCTTATTATCTTATTATCTTTATCTTAAAATAGCTTTCTCTGTGAGATTAAATGTATTTGATTTAAAGACATAGCAAGGCTATTTTAGTACTGAATTTCTTAATAAAATTTTGATAAGTTAGCATCAGACAGAAACTGCAGTACAGTTAAGATACCTGAAATTACAGATAACTTGCAGAAGTGAAGCAATGTATTCAGCACTGAGCAATGCTGGGCAGCACATCACTATGACTTTCAGGAAGGGAAACCCTGTTGTCTTCTGAGTAAATGAGGGGCCCAACAGCTGCCTCTTTTTTCTTCTAACAAAAGAAGAAACAATTGAAAACTACACTGGCAACCCTGAATTGAAGGAGCGTGGAAAGGGGAAGGAGAGAATGGGGAAACACAGGACAGATTGCAACTCTTGTGTTTTCCTTTGTCACGTGTTTATCTGGCTTTATCTTTGTGTTGAAAAAAAAGGAGAAAAGAAGCATATAAAATACTAAGGAATTAGTTGAAGGTCAAATCTGAAGAGGAAATAGGCTCAAGATCAGAGCTCTGAGGAAAAACTGGAAGAGGAGAGAGAAAAATAATACCTTTTGAGCAAGTGCAGGTAAGAGCATGTTCCTTGCTACTGCCTATGGTTTATAAGGAAGTATCTAGATACAGCATAAGTTTATTTTCCTAATGAGAATATCCCAGAGAAGACTCTATATGATCTAGATACCCAAGAGAAGCAGAACAACAGTTTGAACCTTGCTTTGTAAACCTTACAGTTCATTGGACTTTAAGAAAAAAAAAAAACAACCTGTATTCTTGACAATGCTATATATGTGCATTAGAGAGGAAAGGGTTTTATTTATTTGTGTTCACTTGTTTAAAAACAGTGGCTATTTATTCAACTATTTCTTGATTGTTTCTTTTCATTGCACCCTTGTTGCCAACTGATTTTGATTTTGTTAGAGATTTGTTCCATGTCTATTTCTATGGGACATACTTAGGTCATCTCGCCAGTCCTATATAGATGAATAGAATCACAAAGATAGTAATTTATGTTCGCTGTGTTTGTGCTAAGTTTGCATGTATTACAGTGCTCCTCTGTTTCACACTTACTCTCTTTTTCATTGGTACTATAAATCTCTTTTGCAAAATGAAATAGAAAACAAATCCCTTGCACTATGGAAGAACTCCATGAAGCCCCTGGACTTAGTATGCTTTCAGATTCACACAGACAGGTTTAGCGCTAGGAAAAAGTCTTTGAGCAAAATTAGAAGACACATACTTCCTTAAACCACACTTCAAAAACTGCAATATCTTCATCTGCTGTTTTCAACATGACTGTCACTTTATGACGTTTTCTCCTAGTTATGAAAGGAAAACAAGGGTATATGGAAATCTACTCTTACTCTGTGGTTCTTTAGACCTGAAGCAAGCCACAGAAAAGTAGAAGTAGCAAATATGAGAGAAATTGGAAGTTAGGCTTGTGTTAAGCTGCAGTTACTTGGTTTGACCAACAGATAAGCACATGAAATGCAACATCCAAAGGTGACTAGACTAGAGAGTTCTGGAGTTTCCTTTTTGGCCAGAAGTCTTATGAACACAAGCCACCCATGGTGCTTTGTAGACAGGTCATTAAAGAGAACAAACCTCCTCACTGGCACAGAAGTTGCTTTTTCCCTTTCAACAGGCCATATGGTGTGTCTGACAAAAGGTAACTCCACCATCAGGAAGCTTAGTTATTCATAGGGTCAGCATTTGGTGAGAAAAATTTTCCTTGTAGATAGGGAACAAATCTGCCAGCAATGTTCTAATGCTGGAATGCAATACTTCCCAGAAGTCAGATTTTTATACTAATTTCCCATCAGTATCACTCTAAGAGAAGATACACTGCATTTTGTGTGAGCCCTAAAAAGCATGAGCCAAAGTATCATTTGAATCCCATGTCAAAGCCAGCTGCTCAGTGAGGAAGTATCTTCTGGCAATAGTAAAAAGAAATCTGAGGGAGACCCAAATTTCAAAAGACGTCAGGATAGTTATGCTTATCACATTTTAACCTTTTCTGACACAACAGAACCACTCTCCTTGCCATCACATTTCATCATTGAGTTTATATGGCAGGAAAACTGCATATAGAAGAGCTCTTACCCTCTAGCTGAAATCATGGATAAAGGGGCTTAAGTTGGAATCTCTCAGATTGTAAGCATTTTTCTACATAGATATTGAGGAAAGCCCCAGAGAATGTATTCACATTAAAATTATTTTGATAAGGAGCTGTAAGTGTTTTATAGAGAGCATTTTTAACAAGTTAACTAGATTTGTGAGGGTTTGGGAAAATATGTTTTTCTTGAAGTCTGCCAGGCTAGTGCAGCAAAAGCTATTGAACATGTTGCTTTAATAAGTGACCACTCCTATTCAACTTAGTAAAGAAGAAAGTAATTATATTTTTCATTTTATCTTTAGTCTCTCAAATGCAAATTCTATCCAAGTTTAAAAGATTAATTCATTTATAATAATTATTAATGTTCTTGTTTGTGACTGTTCTTTACACTGGCTACATAGAGAACTTACACATTATTGAGGTTTATAGTGTGGAAAACTGCTGTCAGTTGAGACACCTATAGTACTTCAAGTGACAAAGAGCTAGAAGAAAAGAGGCGTGACATATAAGCATGGTCAAAGAAAAGGAGTCTGTCATGGTTTAAGCTCAGTCAGCCACGCAGCCCCCCTCTCACTCTCTCCTTTTCCTCCTTCCTGCTCCCAGAGGGATGGGGAGGAGAATCAAAAGAATGTAACTGCCATGGGTTGAGATAAGAACTGTCCAGTAACTAAGTTATAACACAAACCGCTGCTGCTACCACCAATAATAATAATGGTAAGGGAAATAACAAGGGAAGAGAAGACAACTGCTCACTACCCTCCAACAAGTACCCAGCCCAACCTAAGCAGTGATCTAGCCCTTCCGGATAACTGCCCCCAGTTTATATACTGGGCATGATGTGCTGTGGTATGGAATATCTCTTTGGTTAGTTTGGGTCAGGTGTCTTGTCTCTGCTTCCTCCCGGCTTCCCATCCTGCCTGGCAGAACATGAGACTCAGAAAGTCCTTGGTCAGACTAAATATTACTGAGCAGCAACTGAAAACATCGGTGTTATCAGCTTTGTTCCCAGGCTGAAAGTCAAAGCCACAGCACTGCACCAGCTTCTAAGGAGATAAATGACTGCTAGGGCTGAACCCAGGACAGAGACTGGGACACTTTCTGATTTATGCAGTTGATAAGTAGAAGGCTCTGGAGAGACCTTATAGCAGACTTCCAGCCCTAAGGGGCCTACAAGAAATCTGGAAAGGGACATTTTACAAGTGCATGTAGTAACAGGACAAAGGGGAATGGCTGTAAACTGAAAGAGGGTAGATTTAGATTAAATATCAGGAAAAAATTGTACCCAGAGTTGGGGGGGGGGGGAGGGTAGTGAGACACTGACACATGTTGTCCAGAGAAGCTGCGGCTGCCCCATCCCTGTCAGTTTTAAAGGCCAGGTTGGACAGGGCTTGGAGGAACCAGGTCTAGTGGGAGGTGTTCCTGCTCATGCTTGATCCCACCAACTGATATCATATAGCTACATTTTAGAAGTGATCCTGTTACCAGTTTTTCACGTTTTTAATAACAGGATATAAAAATGCTATATATAAATTCTAGAGGAGTTCCCTGTAACATGCCAAAAAGATAGATGACTGTGGAAAGAATAGCCCCAAGGCTGTTAGAATTTCCTGTATTAGAATATCTCTTATTTGATTCAAATGAAGCATACTGTAGTGCTAATTTCCTTCAAGTTTTCACTGCTAAGATTCCTTAATTCATTTTTTGGGGGGTCACATGATTCCTCTCCTTTCTGCAATTTTTGTTAGTCACAAGATAAACCATATCTTATTTGGGACATGTAAATGGTTCTGGTTTGTTCAATTTCCCCGCTTTTGCAAACTGAGCATAGGTAGCTTAGGAGTTATCAATATACTTTGAAAAATTTCTTCTTTCTTCAGTTCCTTTTCCTCCTGCTCTCAAGACTTTACTGATCTAACATTCTCAGCTTTATAACCATTTTGAGCGTTGACGCTTCTACTCCCTTTCTATCTCATCATGTATCATTTCCACATGCTTTGGGAGTGCTCAGTAAAGCTGTACAATATCCCTTTTTTGAAGACTTATTGCACGCAGGTTCTCGAGCTGAACATGTTTTCTGCGGATCCTTGAGTGCTTTATTACATCTCCCTCTCTTTCCTCTTCCTCCTTAGCTCACCTGTGGCCCAAGCTCTCTTATTTGATGCACATTTGTTGGGCCTTATTACACTGATATTTGTGTTTTTATGGATATTTTCCTTTGATGTTGACTGTGAGGTGAGTAGGTTTCTAATTAATGTAAATCAAAGTGTTTGTTCACTCTTTCACAGATATTCTTTGGAGAGAGATAAAGGGACACATCTTGAAAATTAAATTTAAATTGTTCATGAAAAAGCTTAAGCTGCAGACTACTCATCTGAGTTAAACTTCTGGCCAATGCAAAAAGCCAGCTGGAAGAGAGAGCCAAGATCAGCCCATGTAAGTGGGAAGATGGAAGGGGTTAGTCAGGCCCTTCCACAGCCAAGAGCTTTAGTAGGAGATTCTTACGCTCAATGTCATCACTCTTCCCTCTCCAGACCTCTTCCAGATAACCCACCTTTTTCCTTAGGCTCTTCCCAGCTGCCGCCACTTTTTTTCTGGAGCGGCAGAAGCCAGAAAGTCTTAGCTGTGTTTGCCCCTTCTGGTTGTCCTTACTCTGCCTTGGCCCATGTTCGCCATCACATCTGTGGAGCGCTGCCACCCCTCACAGCTCACTTTTGCTACAGGCTGTCCCTTTCTGCAGTTCCCCCTTCTTCCTACTCTGTTTGCTCTGCGCTTCATTTTCACCAGAGATTTTCCTTTCATTGACACAAACTGTTCTTTATGTTTCCCCTGGAAAAATAAAGGATTCACTGTGGAATAGAAAGGAATACCTGAATGCAGGTACATGAGAGAGAGTGAGAGGAGAAAAAGACAAGTAAAGAACAAGAAAAGCTAGAACAAGGCACAAAAGAACCAAAAATACCCCCTAAATCCCTTTTCCGGCTTCCCTAAGCTAGTGTGCAGAAGACAGGAGCACTAAAATAATTCAAACTGGGAAGCAACAGGAGAAAAACCTCAGTATGAGGGAAAAAATGCAGCCCTTCACTGTCACAGACTGATGTACAGTACCACATGGAGGACTGAATCAGGAATTTGTGTTGAGGGAACAAAAATTTAAAAGAATACTATTAAGGGCATATGAATATGAAAGGGAATATTATTCACCTGGAAGAATAATGCCTTTAATCTTTTGCCATTAGACTCTGGCCTACATTATGGAAACATTATTTTCCTGAGAATATATGTAGATAAAGAGTTTCAATAGTATGTTTGAAAGAATGTAAATAGAACCTTCAAAAGAAAGTGAAGAAATGTACAGGTGATTCAGATCCACTGTTTATAAATAATTGTATTTATATGCAAGTGGCATGCCTGGTAATTTTTGTTATGTTAAACTGTAAGTGCTTCATAAATCTGTGGAGTCAATCATGGTAATGTCACTCTTCCAAAATCGTAGACTGGGAGCCTTCCTAAAAATTTGAAAACGTTGCATTTGTGAGGATCTGCATGATGTATTAAAAATCTTAATTTAAGTTACTGAATTATTAAAAATAAGTTGTATCATTCATTGCAGTAAATAAGTTCAGTAAGAAAATAGTATTGCTAAATTGAAGCTCTTCAATTTTAAATCTGCTTAAATTCAAGTGGGCAGTTCACAACATTGTTCCATACAACAAACTGGACAGTCCGACTGTGTTTGTGGAGAAAGTCTCAGTATGCAAAAGCCCTGGACAGAGAGGTCCAAATCTTGGGTCATGTTGACAATTGTGTGCTGTTCTATTCACAGATAGTTGCCCCAATAGTGTTAACTACTGGTCTCGATAAGGTTGTGCAACAGGTCCTGTCTGTACTGCTCTTCCTTGGATCATATCTGAGTGAGAGGTCTCCTGGCTTTCACACAGACATTGATAGCCTTTACAAGACAGAGCTGTCACCTAGGAAGGGGACCAAACTGACACAGGCTGAGTTATGGTTCTTAAACAAAGAGGTTTTGTTGCCTCAGGGTACTTATATGTGATAAAAGCACCCTAGCAATCATGCATTTGTAGTGACAGCAGCATCAGAAAAAAGAAAGAAAGAAATAACATGTAATGGAAATCTCATGTCATATATTGATCTACTTCACACCTGTAAAGGAATAGGCACCCTTGAAATGTTGGTGGCCCACAGAGAGGTGCATATAAAATGCTTAAATCAAAATACAAGCTTCAGATAATGGCTGAAGTAGGTCCCCAGCGGATCTGCTTTGCTAGAACCAACTCTGAATGTAACAGCCTGTAACAGGGAAGAAAGAAACACCAATCAATTTTACAATGCCTGTTGTGAGCTGAGCATCACCAGTGGATGAGACTGATGAGGACATACTGTTTTAGGAGAATCCAGCACTAAACAATGCTAGCGATGGTGCAAATGAATC
>JASSUY010047461.1:0-27368 GCA_032466535.1 Forpus xanthops
AGTTATCAGTTCCTTTGTGCACATCCTACTCTGCAATTGTCTGTGCCAACTTTCTCAAAACTTTCTGCATGTAAAAGCTCTCTAGTCACCTCCAAACATAGTCCTAAAGCCTTCGGCTCACTACTTTACAAATGTCAGATAGTTGTCTGGATTGCTCGCATGTCCATGTTCTTCTAAGTACATTCCCACAGTCATATAACTGAAAATGATGTTGACTCATTCAGTCAGCAACTATCAAATTAAGCTTAACTCAACAATCTCCACTTTTTTTTTTTTTTTTAAGAACTTGTTCCTTGTTTCAATGTCTATTCAAATAATAGCAACTTTGTAGAATGCCACTCTTTCAGGTTACATTGCTAGACCTCTTACTGCCAGAATTTTTAAACCTACTTGCCGATCAATTCCAGCTTCACCTAAGTCTATGAAATACCCTTTTATCTGTAAATTTATTCTAAACAATTGGTCAGAATCATTGTGCAACACTTTTCATAGGCATAGTTGGAATGATAACCTAAGCTATCAGTGTTTATTGCATATTTTAAGAACTCTCCTAATAGAATTTATAAGGCTGCCTTCCAAGATGTACCTTAAAAACAAAGGCTGTACAGAGATCACATTCTTAAATACATCAACACCTAGAAGAAAGAAAATCATCAGGACAACAATTAAAATCGATTAGAATGAATTTTAATTCATTCTAAACAATAGCATTGTCACATTTATCCACAAGATGTTATTGCCTGGTGGAAATAAATAAGTTTTAAAATCATAAGTCTTCACGTAACATCAAGTTCAGAAGCCCTAAGAGGACATAAAAATCAGTAAGAAAACTAAAGAGTTTCTCTTTTACATAGCTTATGTCACTGCTGAGTACAGTAATAGGTCACACAGAATGGTCACATCTATTTTCTTCTCATCAGGAAACCTCAAAGTTCAGTTTCTTTAAGGAAAGATCAAAGGTAGCACAGTATTATTGGTCAATATCTCAGTGGAGAAAAAGAATAAAGCACATGTTAAACAAGCATGGACTTGCATGGTAGCAAAGAGCTGACATAAAGAAGTATTGTGCTCGGAATGGAAAAAAGCAAGTCACCTATATAAACACAGGAACCATGTGCCTAGAAATCTTGAAGATGTGAACCTCCTAAGACTTTCAGCTGCACTATTTAGAGATGCTAGGCCTTTGGAAATTATTTCAGATTATCATCACTAATTATTATTGTTAACAACTTGCCTTGCCACAGAGAGAACAGGTTTTTTACCATAGCTGATCTATATATTTTATGCACTAATATGCAAACTCTTTTGACCAAAAATTTATTTTTCTTTAATGTCCACATAAGATTTTGTTCCCTGTCAGGGTTAAAATACACCATAGTCCTGAAGTTGCAATTAGGTAGGACAAAAGAAAGAGTATATTCTTATATTGCTATGCAAAAGCAAGGTCATGTGGAATTGACAGTTTCTGAAACACCTAGATGCTCCTTTCCATTATGACAATTTTAAAAAATATCCAAGCAACTGACCCAATAAAACCCCATATTATTTTCAGACTAGACATGCGTTGGACAGAGAGTGTCTCACTCTGATTTTTAAATTCCTTTATTTTCCTTTTTTGCCCTGTAAGCATGTGAGTTGTAACTCCATAATCCTAAAACAACTATAGCACAAGACAGATGGTGTGTGGGTAAGGCAAGCAATAAGTTTCACAGAAACACTCTGGTGGAAAAAAGCTACTAGGAAGAGAACTACTTTCAGTGATACAGTTTGTTTTTATTTTAGTTGTAAGTACACTCAAGGGTTCTTCAGCTTCCTATTGTTTTACATGTTGGTGTGAAGGCAAATGTTTAAGTGTAGTGGGTTTGGCAGAGCTACTCTGTGTATGGCAATGCCATTCCAAGTGTGCTCCAGAAGGGGTGATTTGCACATAATGCAAGAGGCCTCCTTTCCACCAAAGGATGGATTTGGAAGGAAAGAGGGTTTCATGATTAGCAAGGGTATCCACATTCAATTGATTTACACTGGAAATATCGTACACATTGTGCTCAACCTGAGAATTTAATGGCACATTCCAATTCTCCTTCCTTATGTCAGGTTCAGTGTTGCCAAACATCATATCAGCACAAGATGCATCTACAGACATACAGAAAAATGTCACAGGATAAATAACAGTCTCAGAAAATGTCAGCAATTATCATCTTCAGAGAAGAAAGAATGATGATATAGGATAGGATAATGCCATCAGAAACAAGTTGATTTACTGCCATGCATTTCAAAATGGTGGGCTACCCCAGAACTTTTAAATCAAACCTGAAAGTCCTAGGCAATGGGAAGGAAGGATTAAAACAAATAAAAAAAAAAAAAAGCCCTCATTTTAAAACCCTGAAGAGATATCATGAACACAGCTACAGTTGAGTTGTAAGTTGCAGTTGTGTCTCCACTGCTTGTTTTTCCTCAGAATCTTCACTAATTTTAATGGTGATTTGCTTTGGTTTAGGGGACTGTCCATGCCAAATTATTTTGGGACTGATTCTGGATGACTGGATTAATACAGATTCAAAATCCACAGTCACAAAGGTATTTAAGCAACTGATACTATAGCAGAAATGTTGGTACTTGAATCAGCAACTGTAATTAGCATTTCAATTACATTGTGTTCCCTGATTAACTGCACATTTTACAAAAATACTACATCTCCTGAAAATGACAGATCAAGCTCTCCTGGGAGAAATGACGAGAATAGCCCACAGAGAATTCAACATTAAGTTGCCAGATAAGTCTTCACATGCTAGCATGCCAAATTTCTCACAAAGCCATTACCATCATTTCAGTAGCTTGCCTAATACTTTGCTATAAAACATTGCAAAATCACCAAATACAGAGAATACAACTTGCACCAGAAGCCTGATGGGTACTGTGTTAAAGGGTGAAAGTTATCTCCGTATGTACTCAAGTTTATTAAGTTGCAGTCTATAATCATGGGGCAGTTCCATGGAGCCTTTTTTTTTATGGCAAGAAAAGACATTAGTGCTCTTCTACAGAAGGCAAGAGGAATGAAATCATTAGCATTTTTACAGCAACCTTGTCAATCGAGTGATTTAGTAACAAATTTGCATCCTCTTTAATTATAAAGTTCACAGAAATATCACATTACTTAAAAACCAAAAGACAAATTCCCTCCTAATGTAGATCTACTGAGACCTATTTCCATGGATAATTTGACCCTAAATTCTCAGCTCCACTGACTGCAACAAGCTGTCTAATTCACACAGTTATTTTAAATTAATAGTTATCTGTTGTCCAAACAACAAGGAGCTGAAAGAATTTTCTCTAGGACAATTTCTATCCAGGAAAGCCATCATAGGCATTTAATCCCACCTCCACCAATTAAGTGCTAGCGCGATTCCAGCAGGCATGTAGGAGCTGAGGGAATGCTAAAGGATGTACAAAGCACATGTTTGCTCCAGGGGAAAAGAAAGAAACCAGTTGTGTGAAAGCTGAAAAAGAGACTTATCTAATGTCTTCTCAGAGTCCAAGGTAACAAAGGGAGAAATGGAAGAACTGAAGTTCTTCCTAAGTTAAGGAATCAGAGTCTAGAACTAAGTTATAAATAGGAGATATCTTTTTTTTTTATTTTTTTTTGAAAAAAAAAGTTATTTAAATGTTTCTATATTGTATTTCTGCGTTATCTTTTTATAACCTGCTCCAATCACATAACCTCCATATAAATATCAGTTTAGCTTCTATCTCCTAGATGAGAAAATCCAAGCAGAGAATAGTTCAAACAAATGCAGAACAAGGTACCATCTGCATGGGCAGATGAATTACTGAAAAAAAAAGAAAAGATACCATTGGATTTTAACACATTAATTGGCAAAGAAAATATTTTTTTTAGTTCGATGGAGTTATCAGGCATTGCCATTATAGCAAGGGACAATGAAAACTGAGTAGTTTTGTATACTTTTTCCAAACATGTATTTTATATCATGTTTGCCCCTGATGAAACTTCTATCAAGATTTTTGAAGCCTATGCTCATAAGCAAGACATGCAATGTTGCAGTATTCCTCCACAGGACAAGAAATTGAACACAGGATTGCAGAAGGTCCTTTGGCTCCTATAAACTGCCGTGATGGCCAGGGCTGTCTTTGGTTACAGGCAGAGTAGGCATTGCCAAGCAACAGTTGTTAGCAAGCAGGCTTCACTGCTATTTTGACACTACAATTTCGTTTCAGGCAAAGCCTTGGAAAGCCAGGTTAGAGCCTGATGCTGAGAGTGAGCTTAAATAACTACTGATCCTGAGGAGCTCCTATTTATCTTCAGTGGTGAACAATTCTTGCTGTTCCCCTAACAGTGGTAAAAACAAAAAAACAAATGTTCCAGTACTAAGCTCCTTCTCCACTTTCTTTCATGAGAACTAGCTTCACTATGGCCACCCATCCTTTGTTTGGCAACATTCAACCACTCTGCATGTGCATTTAAGACTCTCGGAGACGGTTTTGGCTGTCACAGTCACAACGTGGTTGTGCAGGGTGAAGTCAATTTATTGCCATGGATAGACAGTGTGAAAATTACTCCTCTGTCTCTCAGGCACCAGAAGAGAATTTCAAGAAGACCTATGCCTCAGAGGCATGCTGGGAAAAACAAACCACCGATGCTCTACATGAAAGCAGTGTCCCGGTACTCCCATACTTTCATTCCAAAATTAGGAGATAGGAATGGTTAGCTTCAGGCACCAGGGGTTTAGTGAAGGCAAAACCTACACAGACAGGCTTCTGTGACAGAATTGTTTTTCTTGCAGCATTTTAAAAAAGATAGGAAGGGCATTTAGCTCATTATTTCTACCAAAAGCTTAAATCTAGTCTGATGCTATTAAGTTTCAGCACTTTTTCCCAGCTTCAAGGTGTGGCATTGGAGAACTAGCTGTATTTAGACTAGACAACCTATGCCTGTGCAGAAGCGTTGGCAAATTTTGGATCTTTTATCCTGTACCGTGTTTTCTAGTGTTGATAACTATATGATATGACTGCTGAACTGCCAGTACACTGAATGGGTTTATGTACCTAGACTGAAACAAAAAAGTAGGAATCAAGTACTGCCTTAACACTATCAATGCTGCCAAAACCTCATTTCTTACATTGCTTTTCCAAGTACAAGTATGTAGTCAGATATACACCAGAGTAAATCAACTCAGCATGAGGGATTTTCAAAGACTATCTGAGCACCAAAAGAACCCCTTTTCCTGACAAATTTTGTATAGACTTGAATCTTTTTTAAAAAATGTGTGTTCCTACTTCCTGCCAATCCTTTCCCAGCACCTGTCTGAGATCTAGTAAGAGGAATCATTGTAAGTTTTAAGTCCATCTTGCCACATAGCTGTTCATGAATACCTAAAAAGCACCCACATGCATACTTAATTTTGTCACGTCTTCCAGTTCACAATACTTAACGTGACTCTCAGTGGTAAGATGTATTATAAACATTTTCTAGTTCAGTAATGTACACAGGGCTTAAGTCATTTGCATATTTCCAGACTTTAAGATGAGCCCAGGGTAGGACCCATTTTAAAACATGCCTGTGAAATTTCTGGAGTCCCTTGTGTCCCCCAGTGTTGGAGTTATGTGGCAGAACAGAATTATTTTGCAAAGTGTTTCTGCTAAGTTGAACTATACTGAATACTGTGAGGCACTTACAATAGCTGAAAACTATAGATATACTGCTTCACTGATTATATGTTTGTTCTGCAGTACCTGCAATATATAAATATGGGCTGTTCAAAATCTCTAAATTATTGGGTCTAAATGTTGCTTTCAGCTAAATCTTTTTTCTCCTTTTGTTCTGGCAAGGTTATTGTTTTTTCCTTTGAGAACTTTTTCTTGTGAAGTTAAAGCAAAACCAAAATGTGTTCACACAAATACCAAATATTTCCGCTGTTTAACTTCTGTAGCTCATCGTCACAACTGCTGTTTTCTTTCTGCCCTCATTCACACTCTTTGCTATGAGTGAGATTCCCCACAGGTTTGCTTCTCCCAAGAGCAGTTTACGATTGTTTTGGTTCAGTTGCTCTCTTCTGCTCCCATTGGAGGTGTCCACAGCAAATCAACAGAAAACATTTTGGAACCCAGCATAGACAAAAGTAGTGGGAATGCAGCCATTCCAAATCTCACATTTCATGTATTTTCCTGCACATTGTTTTTCTTTCAAACTGTTCCACAAAGAGAATGTTTTCTCGTGATAATATTTGTGTTTAGAACCAACCCTCATATTTCTCCCAAGCCCAGGTTATTAGAACTATATATATTTCAAGCCACCATAATACAGATCTGAAGTCTGACAGTGTACTCTTTTATTCATTGTACATGGGTGCTGCTAGCTGCGTCCTCTGCTTCCCTTCTCAGAGGAAAAACTAGTTTATAGAATAAGAATTCCATCTTATTTCTTGAAAAAATACCAAGCTGTATGCAATACTGCTACAAGATTATGCAAATTACCTTATTTTAAGACTGACACTTCTAAAGAGTCTGGAAATTGCCAAAAGATTTCTACCTCTAGACAGACAATGCTATTAAAAAATGGCTTAGAGTCATATTGCCTTACCCAGCTAAAAGTGCACTGTCCTTAGACTACTACTTCACAGATCTATTTAAAAGAAGTTTGCTTGGCTTTGAGGATTTTTTTGGTTTTTTTTTTTGTCTACATATGGTATGCAGTGTTTAGAATTCTAGGCAATGTCATGAAATACAGACTAAATTAATTAGAAACATCTAACAACCCTGAGCCACTAAAATTGTCAGCCTGAGCTCCAGGTCATGGCATAGATGGGCTGCCAAATATTTGTCACAACGTGGGGCCAAACACGAGTGTATTTCAGATAGAACTGTTAATGAATTCAAATAGTTTGCCAAGTTGTTTAATGGAGCTGAGTTAAATTATATTAATTCATTGAAAGTGCAGGATATAAGTTCATGTTAACCTTATTCTTGTGTTGTGCATAAACACCCCTGCTGTTCAACTTAAGCTGGTTCCTTCCACTTTAAAGTCTCTTCATTTTAGGCACATACTCCAAAGAGCTGTATCAGGGCTATTTTAGAGCTTTAAAGGAAAACTGAGACATATTGAAATCTAAGAGAGTCAAGCATATAACAATTACAATTCTACACAGACTTTCAATTATTGACAATTTCAAATTGACTTCCCTTTTACTGAGCAGGAGAGACAGGGCTAGCGAGTATCACCTATGTGTTGGGTAGAGGCAGAAAAGACCAAAGATTTCTCATGGGAATAAAAAGATTTCTGTGGAAACCACTCTGCTGATGTTCCACAGCAGTACAATATTTGTTAAAAGATGATGCAAAGATTGTGCTCATGACTGAATTTACTGAAAACACAAATGTTTTATAAGTTGCCTTGAAATCCCAGACTGGAAATTTGTGTGGACTAAATATATCTATGTATCTGTATCTACAGCTATGTATTATCTAGATCTTCAAATGTCTATGTAAACTTAAACTATTTAATCGCTCTTATATACCACTGTAAATTTTAACAGCTTAGATAATTCAGTTTCCCATTCAATATGACAAAATAAAGTAAAAGAAAACAAAATTGAAAATATCATTAAGGCCTGCAGCAGGACAGTGAACTTGCTGTATGAAAGTATGCAGAAACCCCATTTGTCAATTTGAAAGCACTAGTATTATATTGCATATACAAAAATGCCTGAGAATGTATCTATGATCTATAGAAGGAAGCAATGAAAAGAAAGAAAAATAATGAAGCAATTGAACCTAAAAATCTGATTCACATTCTCATCATATTCAAATGCTACACTCTTCTCTGAAAACAGTTGCTGTACTGATGATCAAGACTGAGAGCTTCGCAGAAGCCACATTTTTGGACTGTTTTCAGCTGATAGCGCTCTATTACTGCTATCATCTTTGCTTAGTTGTTAGGTAGAGTAAAAACTGGTAGTTTCAGAAACAGATAATGCATGGGTTCTTTTGCTGACAAAGCTGAGATGACTGATTTTCAGCTGCATCTTGCTGAGAAAGGTGGATTTAAGGCAAGGTGACTTGCTCTGCTGGCTGTCTCGTATCTTATTTCTTTCACAAGAAGAAAAGAAACTAACCTGGATAGCCTGACTTAGGTATTCCCTCAAGTGTCTTCACCAGAGAACTAATAAACAGCTGGTAAACTAAGTTTAAATAATTTATAAAATTTCATTTTGAAGATCAAAGCCTAACTAAACTTGTGTTTACATGTACAAAACCTTCACAAGGTGAAAATCTTCTCAGTTTCCATACACAGTAACTATTTTTCTGGCCACGGGTGGGACAGTGCCTGTGATCAGTAAAGGGCTGCAGGCCCACCCCAAGAGTGGAGATGAGCTGAGCTGTGGCACCTCCTCTTTTATCCCACAGGGGAATGACACTGTTAGCTGCACTGGGCTGAAGAGAAGCTCAATCGCCTATGAAAACCAGTCATTGCTTCACATGCTTTTCCTCTTCTCTATCTTTTTTCTGCCGTGTTTCTGCTACATTTTGTCAGGGAACAGAGCCACAGGCTGCCAGCACAGTGGTTTGAAAATGGTGACATGGCAGCTCTCACAACACCAAAATGCAGAGCTGTCTGTGTACCGGGCAAAGGGGATATTCTGGCAGGGGCTGAGGGCTGCACCCCACTGACACAAGCAGTGAAGAGGGCTATTTTCCTGGCTAGCAGTGCAGGGAGCCTCCAGCAGAGTCATGTGCATGGGATATCCCCACCCATGTTTTGTGTTCACTTGCTGTTATTTGACTCACCTTCATGTGCTCTCCTGTCACCCTTACTGCTCCCTCCCCTCTTCCCCAGTTTGTCTCGTATGCTACTGTAATAATGGTGAGAGTGTGAGTTTCAGACTGGCACAGCTTACGCCCGTGTGTGCGCTGATTCCCTCACCTTTTAGTAATGTAAGAGAATAAACTGGGAATCAGGTGGTGGCTGATAGTAACTAAGGTTCAGATTCACTTGGACATAGTTCAGGCCATCCTGAAGCAGATGAAAGAAGAAAAAAATAAGCAAGATCATGTTGTGAAATACAGATGCTGCACTGCAACTGAGCTTTTCTAGTTAAGAGGTAAAAAATTAAAGAGACAAACAACCCATAAATCTCAGGAGTCCCATGCGGGCATGAAAGAGTTGAAGCCCATTTATCATTGTTACATAACCCGAAGAGGATTTGTTGGCTTCGTTTTCACTGGTACAAATATTTTAAACAAAAATTAATACATGTATTTGTAGACCAGCCCACTGCATGTAGCTACATGGTGGGTAAATCCCAGATGGGGATTTCTTTTTCTCTACCTTGGTTTATTTAGTTTTTTCTTCTTTTTTTTTTTTTTTTAATAGCCAAAAATAGCATATGTGTTGTATAACTAATAAATGAAACCAGGGACAAATCCTAGCTTTAGGCACCATGCAGAAGGGATGGCAACTGTCAGTCTCAACTCCCTGCTTGTCCAATACGGAGTAGGATGTTAACTCTTGAACAATCCAAATGCTTGGAAATGTCACTGATACGGATGAGTCAGAGTTATTGTCCTGATCTCCTGATCCACAATAAATATGTCTCTGTTGTAGCCAAGTATTCTATCTCTACAAATTAAAGTATGCATTTAAATATGCCACTATAAATCACTGCTGAAGTGCTCTGTAGCAATTAGCCAAGGGAACAGGCTATGCTTTGCTATGTCGCATTAACTGAACAGAATGTTTAGAAGAAACCAGGAGACCTCCTACTTCCATTTCTAGTTCAGAAGGCATACCCAGGTCCTTTGCTATAGAATGCTCTCTTGGCATCGTCCTTATATGCACTTATTTTGGATCACTAGGATACAAGGTGAAATTTAGAGAAATTGCCTGTATATCATAATAATACTATGTTCAGTGTTACATAAGTGCAGAAAACTTGATTTTCTGGGTGGATGAGCTCAGACTACCATAGAGGTATTCTTCATCCTTGGAAAATAAGTAAGAATATACGAAGTTGCTGAAAGAAAATATTATTGGGTCAAAAATTTACCAAGGAATTTTTCTAATCTGTCATGGAGGAAAGAGAACCCCCTATTGAACCATCAGCTTTTTTGAACACAACACCTAATTAAATTTTGGAGGTATCTCATACAAATCATGAATTCTTACAAGCTCCTTTAAATTGAAAAATCCAATAAAAATCTGTGAGATGACTTAGCGGAAATGTGTATTGATGCCAAAGACAAATTTGTGCATGAAAGGTATAAAAGCAATAAGGAACATAGAAGGCAAAGGCAATGGAGACCTTTTAGCTAATTAATTTTAAAGTAAACATCCTCAGCCTCACCTCTTATTATGCAAAAAAGTGAATACTGCTAGCTTGGTTTAACTGGAAAATACATATGCATTTTTTTTCCTTGGAATACCAAGTAAATCTCTGATGTTTTAAACGGAGCAATATCAAATCTAACATATTGGATTTAAAAAGCAGAGAAAAAAATATGATTAATTCTCATTTTTTTTTTCCTTACAAAGTCCTTTCTAAGCTGATTTTATGCCAAATATTAAAATGAGTTTACATGTTAAAAAATTACTTGTTAAAAATTACTAATTAAATTTAAAACCAATGAAGTACAAATTCTGCTTCTTGAAGTGTCCTTTAACTGCGATTATAGTTAGTTGCATTGGCAAAGAACAATATTTGTAACTTCTGCACTTCTAGGATCAATGAATTAATGGAGGACATATATGCTTTTGCATGAACTTGTCCACTATCATTAAACTCTGGCTAAAAACGTTAAAAATTGGTATTTGCCAATATTTTCTTTTCTGAGGTTAATATTGCTAATGATGGCAGGAGTTTTGGCCAATTCTTAAATCTAATAAGATCTACATGTTGGGAAATACATTTTCAATATGTATGCAGAAAAAAATGGGAAGGAAAATGGCAAAATGAGCGTTACAGCCTCTCAGTGTCATTCCTTCGGTCCCAACACTGACTGTGGACTTCATAGAAATTCAGTGTTTGTAGGGAACTTGTGGCTAAATAAAAAATGCCTGAGTAGTAACTCAGAATTTGCTCCCTTTATTCTTCTTGCTTATTGTTGCATGGTGGCTTTTCCCTTACATACTAGGAATGGAGCAGGCACAGAGGATGAGTTTGTTCTACAATCAGCAGAGGAATATTTTGAGCCCATGGAACTTTGATTTTAAAGTCTCCTCATTTATGTTTCCCAGAGTCACCCATTTTCCCTAAGTCACTAACTTACACTTCAAAGGTAACATAGTGACACTAAAGGGAAGGAAGAAATGACAGCACATTTTAACCAATAAAAAAGCCTTCTTCCTATAATCTCTTTCAAATACGATCATTCAGAAACAGTTACAAAATTGCTTTGAATTCTCTGCTCATTTTTGGGTAGAGGATGGGTACACATTTCAATATGCTGAAATTTACAGAATGAAATTAATTTGGGGAGAATAGTTGACTACTATTAAAAAAAAAATTCTGTAAACCTAGTAGCCAACTTTCAGCTCAAAGCATGAGTCATAAAGTTAGCATGGAAGGAGATTTGCAGCCCTCCTGAACAGGTTGGCCACTCTCATGTTTGAGCTCTCTACACAGAGCAGCCTACTTTCTTGCTGGATTACACAGTAGTATCTATAGAAACTGTGCACTTGCATTTCAGATCCAAAAATAAACAAGTAGGATTACTGATTCTTACCTGTCCCTTCCAAGAACAGACAAGAAATAGCTCTCTCCTTCCCCTAAAACAAAAACCAAATGTTCAGCAAGTTAGAAGAGGCCAGTTACAGTTCTTCATAGAATCATAGAATAATTAGGGTTGGAAAGAACCTTTAGACCATCCAGATCCAACACCCCTGCCATGGGCAGGAACACCTCACATTAAACCATGTCACCCAGGGATCTGTCCAACCTGGCCTTGAACACCGCGACATCTTCATTGGGCAACCCATTCCGGTGTCTCACCACACTTACAGTAAAGAACTTCTTCCTTATATCCAATCTAAACCTACCCTGTTTTAAGTTTTAACCCATTACCTTGTGTCCTGTCACTGCAGTACCTAACAAAGAGTCCCTGCCCAATCAGAGCACTTATGAAAGAGTCCTGTCTGCCAGAAAGAGGTAGTTTATATTTTCTAGCTTCAAAATCTTTATAATCCATAAATTCACTATAATTTTGCACAGATTTGAAAAAAATGATTTCATAATTCAGCAACAGGTTGGAACTTTTTAAATGGTCAAATGTGATTTAATTCTTTCACATATACTTCTGTCATTAACTCCAAAGAGTAAGGATATTAAGAGACTTAAGGAATGGTAAAAGTCCTGTGGACGTTGGAATAAGACCTAAGATCCTTAAAGACCTTGGACAGATCAAAATAAGAATCATATAATTACTTAATCATATTTGCCTGAAAAAAAGGGGGGGGGGGGAGTAGAATGGGGAAGAGAGAGCAGGATATCCAAGCTGCACCACTTACTTAATAGTCTGAGATTTTTAAAGGTATTCCTTGATGCCACAGGAAGAACTATTATCTGTACTATGAAAGAAGACAGTAGAGCTTCTTTGTCTTACAACCAAACCATTCTCTTAGTAAGCTTTTTCTCCTGCCTGCAGAGATCAATTTCAATAGTAAGTCCAGAAGAGGGTCACCAGGATGATAAGGGGGCTGAAGAACCTCCCATATGAACTGTATGATGGGCTGAGAAAGTTGGGGCTGTTCAGCTTGAAGAAAAGCTGCATGGGCAACATGCTCCAGCCTGAGGCATCCCTGCCCAAAGCAGGAGCATTGGAACTGATGATCTTGAGGTCCTTTCCAACTCTAACCATTCTACAATTCTAAGAGTCTATCACCCTAATCCAATAGACAGGCATCTTTTATTACAACACACAGAGAATCCTGGAATCAAGACTTTAATTCCTATTTACCCTGCATCCCCCACATCCCTCTGTGTTCTTATTTTAGTCTTCTCTCCCAAAACCCTTTCATAAAGAAAGCCTTGCTATAACAGAGTGTGAATTATGGTGGTGTTCACATACTTAAATAATATGCTTTTAGACAGCTGTGGTCCAGTTCACTAGTCTGCACTACCAGGCTTAGTTGGATACTTTATTCTGTCTAAAGCCTTTGCCTTCTTCATAGAAGAATAGGTTTCTTTGGCACCTTCTCCAGTTCTGCTCTTCATTAGTACCCACCAGGAACCAATTTGAGTCCTCCATGACTCCTTTCAGGACCAAGCCCTGGAGTTTCTTTCCCAGAGAAACCAAAGTGATGCAGGTTAGAGGGAAGCACAAGTGTAAATAAGTGCTGATACAGAGTTAGGATACATCCTAACAAGGTCACATTCAGATAGAGTAGGTGAGAAATACTGTCAGCTCTCACAACACAGACATCTTTATTTCCTTAAGTTCTCTGTACATGGCCTATATAGCTTCTAAAAATCCTACTTGATGTCTATAAATAAGTATTCTCTACTTAGTATCTTCAAAGTCACTGTTCAGATTAAATGGCTCATTTATTGGAATGATAAATGAGTCATTTTTTATCATCCATTGAGAGGGCAGAGATTTAGGAAAATAATGAGCACAAAGAATGAGCCATGATACAGGAGGACACAGGATGTCTTTGGAAACTGAAACAATAGAGAAGTTCCAATAAAATCAGTTGTTCTTTCACAAGAAAACAAATATGTAGGGTTTAGGTTTTCACAGAGAAATGTGCAAATGAAATGGAACTCTTTTTTTTTTAATTGACAAAAGAAATTCGCAGCCCTTCCCTTTTAGCAATTATTTCACCTCTTTTCCTGTTTGTTTCTGGAAACCTAGTATATATATTTCCTCATGTGGCCGCTCATGTAAAGGTGGCTGCCCTTTCAGTCTCCTCTGAAGGACAAAATTTGAAGAAAAATGATGGTTTTTTTTTTGTGGAAGAGGATCTGATCTGTAATTGACAATCTTTTGGGGAAAATAGCTATCACGATGCCTCAAACACTGTCATTTGAAATAATGTACCATTTTTAAGCTTTTAAAATAGACGGATTTTAGAAGTAATATGAAATGAAAATGAATCTTAGAAATCAATATTGTTACATGTAGTCATGAAAAGAAAAAAACACAAAACACCTCAAAAAAAACCCACACGCACGAAACAACAATAATAAAACAAACAAACAAGCACAAAACCACAAAAAAACCCTTGTTTGTAAACACCTGATGAATAAAGACTTCAACACTAATATTTTGTTTGGATTACAGGAAGTAATCCTTGCTCTGTTGTTCTCAACATGCCAGAGTATAAATTTGTGAAGCAGTACTAAAATTGTTTATCAATTAAAAAGCTGTACCTTATTGCAAGACGAGTACCAACACTTCTAGAAGTGCTAGAGAAAACATCAGTATTTCCGGTTTCCTGACTGTATTGTGGCAAGTAAGGTTTTGAAATCTCCTCCTAGGCTTTTTTTTTTTTTTTTCAGTTTTTTAAAATATATGTATAAAAATCATTAGGATGGTGACAAATATATCTGACTAATTTCAGGTAAAATTAGACACCTTGGGCAATACCTGATATTGCTGGGACATTTTTTGCAGTTGATTTATCCACTTTTTGGATTCTAACCAAGTAGGAAGAGAGAAAGCTTTTGCAAAGTAAGCACTTAAACTCCTTTAAAGGAAAAAGGAAAGAAATGGGGTCCTCCCAAGAAAATTCAAATTAATTAGGGAACTATTCTCACTTGTGGCTGGATGGGAACTGATAGGGAATGCCAAAGACCCAGGACACCAAGTGCTCCAAACCCTGCTGTAAGGACAGTCATCTCAAAAATGCACACATCTCTCAGAAAGAAACAGAATAAAAGGGCTGTAGTAAGATAGAGACAGAGCCTTTCCTTGAAACAGGTACTAAAGTTTAAAGTAATGGGAAGTATCAAGTGCAACATATTAAGTGTGTATAACGTTTAAGCAAATATAAGAATAGGTCACACAGTGAAATGAAAAGACTCTGTCACCCTAGGACTTAGAACTGCTAGATATCCAAGTCTCAATATAGATAGGAATGCTTTTCACAGGATTTCTGAGCACCAGCATCCCCCTTTTTTGGGCTGAATATCGAAAACAATGAATTTTTTACAGGACTATGCTGCATCTTACCTAGAATGTGCCATCACTCATATCTATTCTACTCTGAAATACAGTGCTTGTTTTCTTATCCCATACACCTATGGAAAAGATGCTAACAAAATATTTGCAATTGTTACTTGCTGTACTTTGTAAAACTCTACAGCTTTATATTTATAAAAATGTGATGATTAGAGGGCTGGAGCACCTCTCCTAAGAAGACAGGATGAGAGTTCGGGTTGTTCAGCCTGGGGAAGAGAAGTCTCCAGGGAGGCCTCAGAGCAGTCTTACAGTACCTAAAGGGAGGCTTCAAGAAATTCAAAGAGGAATGCTTACAAGGACATGTAGTGATAGGATAAGGGGGAATGGCTTTAAACTGAAAGAGGTAGATTTAGATTAAGTATTAGGAAGAAATTTTTTACTATGAGGGTGACAAAACACTAAACAGGTTGCCCAAAGAAGCTGTGGATGCCCTGCCCCTGAAGTGTTCAAGGCCAGGCTGGATAGGGCTTTGAGCAACCTGGTGTGATGGAAGATGTCCCTACCCATGTCAGAGGGGTTGGAACTAGATGATCTTTAAGATCCCTTCCAACCTCAACTGTTTTATGACATTACAAAGAAAGAGATCTTCCTTTCACAATAATGTCTGGTGAATCTTATCTCCCATTCTTTTGCATAGGATATAAAAAAGGAAATTGAAGATGGAAGAAATTGCCCATGTTGAATTATTAAGAATTCTTTGAAATCAAGCAAGTCAGAAAACCTTGAAAGAGCTTGTATTTGAGTAAATATCTACTACGGACACATGAGAAACAAGTGGCATATTGAATTGTAAAATGGTTTTAAATGTTGAATTTTCATATTTGCTTGAACTGTGCCAGAAGAGAAATTCAAAAGCTTCATCAGACTGTTTTGATTTGATGCCTTCGAAGAAGTTTGTTGATCCCTTGCCAGAAGAAATAGCCATGCTGTTTATGTTTGGAAACATTTTACTTGAAAAGATGAAAGTACTTTTAAACTGTTACTCGTCTATATAAGAGAACATAGGTCTGACAATTAGAAAGACTTAGTAAGGCCTTTGATAAATTTAATTCTCTTTGTCAAGAAACTTGGCAACACTGAGTCTGCTATTTCAGTTGCAAAAATAATTTGACAAAAATGAAATGCCTGTAAAAAACCTTAATAGGTTTGGATAATTTTATTCAATACAGAAAAAACATTATAGACATCTTAAAGAAGGGACAACAAATTGCATGCAACATTGTGGTAATCTAAAGACAAGGCAGCAAAAGAAACAGATCAGATGCTAAAGCAGTTTTTCAGTCTGATATATAACAGTGGAAGAAAGCCATATCAAGCCTTTGGAGCAGAAAAAAAAAAACCAATAGTTTTGTCCTGGGTTCAGCAGTAGCAGCTATTTTTCTCCTTCTTAGTAGCTGGTGCGCTGCTGTGTTTTGGACTTTCAGCCTGGGAACAATGCCGGTAACACCAATGTTTTTGGTTGCTGCACAGTAATGTTTACTCTGACCAAGGACTTCCTGAGTCTCATGCTCTTGCAGAGAGGAGAGGAAGCCGGGAGGAAGCGGAGACAAGACATCTGACCCAAACTAACCAAAAAGGTATTCCATACCAGAACAAGTCATGTCCACTATATAAACTGGGGCCAGTTACCTGGAAAGGCTAGATCAATGCTCAGGTCAGGCTGGGTATTGGTCGGCAAGTGGTGAGCGGTTGTCTTTGTTTCTTTTGTTATTTCCATTCTCATCATTATTATTGGTGGTAGCAGTAGTGGTTTTGTGTTACACTTTAATTACTGGATTGTTCTTATCTCAATCCATGGGAGTTGCATTCTTTCAATTATCCTCCCAATTGCTCAGGGTGAGGGGGGAGAAGAAGTGGGGAGAGCGAGGGAATGGCTGCATGATTCTGAGTTACAGCAGTGCTTAAATCATGACAAGTTTGAACAGAACTATCCACAAAAGTAAATTCCTCTGACATCATGTGTGAAGCTGTTAATTAATGAAATATGCTTTCCAGTGAAATATGTTTCTTGATTATGTCTCATTACTTCCTTTGCTAAAATTAGCGGAAAGTAAAGCAGAATTCAGTGGGGAACCTGAAAGAGAATGTAAAGAGGCATGAGCACCATACCGTCCTCTTTCATCTGCTGTAAGGAAAAATGAGGATTTGCAATCAAATTCTGAAGAATTTTATTTTCTGTGTAAAAGGAGTCCACTGCAGGCAGAAGGGGTATGGCCAGAAAAGAGAGTCAGGTATTCTGTCAAGGCAAAAAATTGCCTTCATAGTTCCTGAAAGATCACTTTCTACAATACAAAAAATGAGAATTAAAGACCTAAGGTCACCATGTTTTCATTGCTGATGTCATACTACAGACTTCTTTAAGATAAGGAATGAAATCAATATGCTGTTGGCCATTCCTAATACCTCACAGACAAGTTCTCACTGTGGTACATCTCACAAAAAGCAGCATGATCCATTGATAATTCCAAGCCATAAAATGCATTAGAAGATGCTGCAGCTACCTTCCTCTGCATGGTGTGCATCATGCTTCCATCCCAGTATAGCCTGCAGAGATGGCTGATGTACCTATGTAATGAGTTGCTCACTATAGAATCAGTCACTGAAATTTAATATCGAAAATCCAGTAAAAGGAAAAAGAACAGGTTTATTTCACAGGGAATACATCTTTCCACAGCAGGTTTACATTCACAACAGCTGGCTTCTAACAAAGACTGCAACTTCTTCTTGAAAACTGGTTGAATCTAGTGAGGATGGACAGCATAGTCATCAAGGAGAAAAATGGCTCTGATGTTTGCAAACAGTAACAGTTTCAAATTAATATGCTATTCAGAATCAGACAAATATCATTCCCTCCTATTTCAGCAAAAGGTTTATTATTTTGAAAAATTTGGGCAATAGTAAATATGTCTGCCAAGAAATTAAGAGTATCTAAGCAGAAACAATCTGAAAAACTCAGTTTAGGGAATACATTCTCTTACCTGAAAGGCAGTGCCAAGAGAGGGTAAATAGTGGGACCATGGTGGATCCTTTCCTGGTAATCTAAGTTGCTGCTAAAGTCCTGATATAGGAACAGACCCTATAGGGCATTTCTTTAGCAAACAAAGACCAAAAGGAAAAGGTCTGAGCCCTCATGACTGTCGATCAGCGTCCATTCGGCCTTAATCATGAGCTCCCTACGATCTTCAACATCAAAGGTTACTGAAGAAACTCTTTAGGTTCTTTCCTCCAACTGCACAAAAGCCTCCTTCTGTATGAAAAATCCAACTTTCCTCAGCAAAAAGCAGCTATAAAACCACCACCACCACTATATCCCTGCTATCCTTCTTAAGAGCGGTTTCCTCTTCTTTCTCCTCAAGAAAACTGATGGCTCTTTTTTGAGCCAGATATTTAACCTCAGCAATATTGTTTACCCTGAGGTAAAGCAGTTATTATCTCCATGTTCTAGGAGCAGGAGCTCAGCAGAACTGATCAGTCTGGTAGCATAAGATAACATTCCCAGTTTGGACCAGCTATAGCCTTAATGAATTGCTTTTACTCCTGTGTGACAGGCACTGAGGCAAATGCAAGGGGCATTACCGTACCTGTAAAAAATCTCAGATAAAACTTGCAGCTAGTTCATCTTGTATTTCCTAAAGTACCTATAAAGATAAACTCTAAAATGTCTCTGAAGACATTCAAGCATCTCAGGCAGCCTTTCATTGAACCCATTCTAAATGCAATAACCAATGATGCTCAGCCCACAGAGGGTGTCCTCAGTTCTCATAGGAAAATATTGCAGTTTGGAGGGGAAAGCAGGTAATCCAGATTGCCATAAAAGAGAGTTAATTTTAGCAGCCAAGATGCCCTAGTGACCATCCACCAACTTCAGTAGGCATTTCATATTTTACATATATTGAGGAACTGGTTCTTTCTGAGCTGCATTTTGAAGTGAGTTTTCTGCCAACTCCATCCTTCTGGTTAGTCCATAAAGGTAAATTGGGCTTCAGTACAAGATTTTTGAAAATCAGCATGGGGCATTCACGAGTGATCTATTTTTCATCCAATTAGGAAAAACAAGATGTACTTTAGACTTCCTACTGTGCTTAGAAACTACGTCCTGTTCACACTTACATTCTTTATTAATTCAGCTGTACTTCCTCCATTAACTCCATCCTCTTTGCAGTTCCATGTAATCTGTTGTCATTCACAACTCTCTGATTAAATGACAGGTATAGGAAACCTGTTTTCTGTTCGAAATTCTTACCTTATAAAAAATAATGAAATCTGTGTGAAGGAGCTCTGTGATAGTTCCTTGTCAACCAAGCATGGGTGGCCTAGCATTGTACCTAGTTTTTGGATTCCTCTTTGGCTGTGAGACTTGCATACCATGTTCAGTTCTTGGCTTTTCTTCTTGAGCTTCCTTTTTATAGCTGAAGGATGACAAGAGAAACACATTACAGTACTAATAGCACATTCTCATGCTCTCAAGGAGCTCTGATGGTGTGCATATGATGAGGGGTAAGTTTGCATGGGTTAAAATTAACAGATTTGTAGTCCATGTTTTCCTTATCAGATAGGTCTCTGTGATTCTGGACTGTTTCATAGGACCAACTAAAAGAAGGCTTGTTGATTTTTCCCCAGTAAAAACCTCTGAGTAAATCTACAGAAGCTAACAAGTTCTATATTCTGTTTAAAGAAACTATTTCATTATATTTCCTCTAGTGTGTCTGAACACTGAAAGCCCTGTCGCAATAGGAATTTTCCATATCGCATTCCTTCTCGCATAGTAACAAACTTCATTAGCTTCTTCTCTTTGTTTTTTTTTTTCAGCTTGTACTACAATCTTGTGATATCTGCTCCTGAACAAAATGAACACACAGTTTGCTAATGGAGAACATACTCGAGGTTTCAGCATAACACATTTATTTCCAATAAACTTTGCATCCTGCATTTTGCAGGCAGTGCAATATAACTTACAGAATGAAATCTATAATGGCAAATACCGCAGGTAAATACACAATTTCAAAATATGAGACTTACTGTTAGGGAAAAATAAATTATTATTTCTAGCAACTTTTTCTTCTCCTCCTTCATTTTAGTTCCTATATTTTTTCCTAAAACTTCATGAAATAATCTTTTATACTTTATTGGTGGGGGGCGGATGTTCATCATGGCTTTTAATATTGTTTACCTACTGTTTTGCCAAAAATAACTTGAAGAAAGTTGCACGATGTTCAGTTGTATTACGTTTGCTTGAAATGTTTTTCTTAGCTTCACCTAAACAGCACAAGGCATTTAGTGATATTAAAAATCATATGCTTTGTTTTCCCAGGTTTCATACAGTTTTTCAATCCTATGGCAATTAAAAACTGATTTGCATTAACTTCATCTGGTTGGATTCCATAAAATACCATAATCACAGTGGGAGTCAACCAGAAAGCAAGAAAATACCAACAGAGAAAAAAAATATAATTTATCAATTACCACTTTAGTTCTGAAGTATTTCCTCTTTTCTCTCCAATAGTCCTGAGGTGATGATAATATTTTATAATAAAAAACCAGGTAACAAGCAAGTGCAATCATCTTCAGATATTATGGATACTCGCACAAAGGAAATTACTGCTGAAAGGAAAATATAAATTCCAGAGCCATACTGTATGATAGAAGAAATTTATTAAATTTTTTTTGCCTTCATATAACAAAACTTACATTATTTTCATTTTACGCACACATAAATGCTTCTGAATTTATTGGATTTTGAGACGCTAGAATAAGAATATCTTTTGAGAGAATGAAGGGTACCAAATGGACCTATTTCAGTTCTATTTATTGTCCAAAATTCTCCCAGAACTGCATTTCGCACTCTTTATTTCAACAGCACTAGCTAATATGGTTAGTTTTGTCTGGAAATAAGATTTAGCCAATCTGCAAGCATTATTTGTTCTATCAGGTGACTTAACCCAGGAGTTTGGTTTAAAGTACAGGAAGTATAATTGCAAAAAAACTACAGAATTGTTTCTAAGTTGAATATGCCTTATGAGAAAATGATTATAAAATAATTTTCTGAACTTAAGGAATAAGATAGGGAGACTTTAGGTCTTTAAATTTAAAGCCCATCACAGTTTACCAGAGCCAAGTTACTGTTTCCTTCTTTGGAAACAGAGGAAAATTGGTCAAATTGCAGTCCTTCCACATTTCAGTACTTTTTGCTGGAAGTATGCAGTATTCCAGGTTTTCTAGTTTTCAAACAGTGATGCTTTGTGCCACGATCTGGCTTGCAGCCATTCCATTACAAACCCATCTGTGTCATGGAAGCAGCACAGATAGAAACTTGGGTACAAAGAGACCAGATACCAAGTGCTCTCTAAAGATATGAGAGCTGAAAGCTAATCGGAATATTTTGGTCTCTTATCTGGAAGCAGAGCTTTTAGAAACAGGGTGAGCTGGAAGTCAACCTGATTTTTCAGGCATATGGCAACAGGTGAAGTTTTGAGGATTTTCATAAATTATCCTAATCTCTCTGTGTAGATATGACTTTAAGATACTGGAATCTAAATGCATGAGGAGAATGCTAACTCATTTGAAGAAATCACCATGTTGCAAGTTCTTTAAACATCTTAAATCATTAAAGTTTAAAATTAAACTAGTTTCAGTTCTTAAGCATGATGGATTTCAAATGCTGTATAGTCAGAAGCATGATAAAAATCAAGGAAAGTTTGCCACAAGCACTGCTCCTCTGGCAATTCTGACACATTTTGACAGGTCTGATATAATGGAAAAGGAAGACAAGCAGGCTTCATTTGATTTTGTTCTGATGTAGAGAAACCTGAGAAACATATTTAAAAGGTGAGTCATGTCATGTAATATACCTGTTATCACCACCTAGTATTCTGAAAAATAGCGCAGATTATATGTTTACCTTCTGACAGGTGTCACTCACTACATGATAACCAGCTTTGACTTTGGACTAAAGGAACTAGAAAGATTTGGGGCTTACAAGCAATTAGATTTTCTAAGCTTCATTAAGGTGAGCAAAGTTCAGTCAGATACACCTTGTCTAATTTTTGCGATACTAGGTTAGCCATTGTAACAACAGTTCAGTGCTCTTGCTCATGACTCACACAGCATGATGAATGAAGAATCACCCTTTATGGTCAGTGAGAAAAAAAATCAAATACAGACAAGTTTGCCACAGTGTGACCGCTTACTTTCAATGATGGAACACTTGGAGCTTTGCAATAGACGTCATAATTTTTTCTCTGTAAAATTGCATTTGCTTTGTGAAATTGTATTTCACGACTCAAGTTTTTTTAGGGTGGCTTTGTTCTGTTTTGTTTTTTTTCAGAAGTCTCAGTCATTGCATTTCTCCCCGTCATGAAACCATCAGTTGTTTATCTCCTCTGATTCAAATGGTTTATGACTCATTCTCTTATTGTTGTATGCTATACTGCAATTGTTATTTCCATTATGTGGTATGTGAGTCATTTTCTTTGCAGCTGTTTGTTACAAAGTATGATTCTCACTTCTCTTCACATCTGTTTGAGTTCCTTCTGCACTGATGATGATAGGATTTTATATCAATTGAATGTGATTTATTTCTGTCATAAGCATTTAACTACGCTGTTGTTTACTCTATACAAGCACTACAAGCATCACCTGTAGATCATTAGTCTTCCCTGAAGTTTTATTCTGTGTAGCTCCAATCTATCCTCTTTCCTGGGCTATTCTGTCATGACCATCTGACAGAAGTTTTTGACTTATGTGATTTCCTGGCATCGTGTCTAAATGTCTCCATGAAGACAGTTTTCTATTAATGAATTATATAGCAAAAGAGAGTGAAATCTTTGTCTCTCTTGAATCTAGGAGTATTTTGTTATTGACCCAATGTGGGAAATCTCTTAAAGTTCAGATGCCTTCATCTAACTGAACCTAGCTGTTAACTACATTGAGGCACAGGATAACTTTATTTATTTTATGTATTCAACACTTGAGAATCTCATGCAGTGCTGTGCTATATTTGACATCAGAGATGGCAGATATGACTGGTAAAATCCAATCTGTGGAAGAAGTCCAAGAAAATTTCCATGTTCCATTACAATTCCATTTAACTATTAAATATTATGAAATAGAAGCATTGCAGCATTTCTATCAACACTTTGTCCACACAGAAAAATTTTAAATTAGCTTATGGAACAATCTGGGTACTCCTAAGAAATGGATAGGCATACTATCACCATAATCTTTCTCAGCAAGATAAGTAAACTTCGTGTTAGGCTAAGCTTTAGCTCCTGTGTATAGACTTTTTTTTCCCCCCATTTTAGTTGATGCATTTCTATATTATTTTCCATCTGAACAGTACATTATTTTTTTTTTTTTTTGAATGATTGAAAATTGATACAAGTTTTCTCCTTTAGAAGTAAGGGAAAACTGCCTGAACACAAATTTGCTCCTTCTCATGACCTAAAGTTAGTACTTTCTTATCCTTCAGTGTCTGTTTCCCTGAACAATGTCCATGGACAGGAAAAAGAGATGCACTCAGTGTTCACATGTGAAGATAAGGAAAATCAATTTCTATTCCCCAAAAAGCAAAATCACTTAGTGCAAAAGTTCACTAAATGTTACCAGTTCCACTTTATATTCAAAAGAGGAAAGAGAGAAATAGACATGAGCTGCAAGCAAGTTTCTATAAATTTTACTCCTGTATGACACAGAGTAGAATCTAAAATTTCAGCCCTTGCATTCCCTAAGAAGACAGATGTAGCAATTATTATGTTGTTTCATATGAAGAAATGAAATATGTACTACTATATGCTAGCTTTCATTTTAACATATAAGGGAACATAAAATGTCAGAAACTTCCTTAGAGTCCTCAGACAAAATTCTACAATGTTCATCGTCTATATTCCTTTTAATATACAAGTTTTTGAAGCATAAAAGTATCAGATTAGAATCATAAGTATCACCTTTTTAAATGCTATAATTTCAGGAATTTAGCACGTACATTCTTATCATAAGAATAGTTTATACATATTTTCCAACTTTAACTTTATAGGGTTATTTTGAGTGAAGCTTTTGTGGGAAATAACAGAATCCAGTGATTCTTTATAGGAGATGGTTATTTTCACATGCTAGAAAGGTAATGTTTAGGAATTCCTAGATGACTGGGAATCTCCCATGTCCAAACAGGCATGAAATATTACTGGAATTTCCAATTCCTCCTTTTCTTTTTATTTTTTCCTGTTTTCTGTTTCACTGCTTGAACAAAACTAGATAGGATTGTTTAATTCAGATATTACTTTAGTCAGATAAAAATGGCAATACTTGTCATAGCTAGGAAAAAGGTCTACAAAGTGAATTAATGATCATTCATCCTCAGTCAAAGTGATTTTACAAGCATATGCCAAAGTGCATGTAATAAAACATGAACAAAGTAGATAATAATTAAATTTTATAAATCTTCTGGTATCTGAAGTTGTTCATGTCCTGAGGGAAACCATACTATACACCTCTGAAAGAAGCACTGTCATATTTTTGCCCTTGCTTCTGGGTTTAAAACCAAAATAAACACAAAGGATTTTTGTATATGATTGCTAGCTAGTTCATTTACAGAAATATTGTGTCTCGCAGTTACAGACAGAAAACAACACCTTCAGTCCAAATACATTTTAAAGGCTCTTTTACATATCATCTTTCTGAAGAGCACAAATATTTGGTATGTGTTGCTTGCAGGACTGCATAGATCACAGATATTTTGTGCTATGCTATGGATTGTATGAAAGTTTTCCATGTTGTCCCACACTGAACAAGTTGAACACATTAAAAGTAAAAGGACTAATTGTATTTCACAGTCAGAAGGTCATTTAAATATACAAGCATATTTTTAATTTTACAAAACATTAGGTTATGGAGTATTTAATTTTGATTTGCTCAATTTTTGATCCTGATAGTTATTTATAGATAACTACTTGCATATTTCTTTATCAAATGATTTATTGGGCGTTTATACAGTGAGAAGCTTTGCATGTTTTGTGATCTTCAAAGCTATCTTGGAAAGAGTTTAACTTCTGGCAATACCTCATGTCACGCCTTTTCAAGAAAGAATTGAAGGGGAAGGACAGAGACTGAAGGTCTGCTATGGAACCACATGTAAGCTTTTATCTGTAAATGAATATTAATAGTGATGTTTATTTTCACCTGTGTGACTGCTATTCCATTCACCATGAGGGTAATATAACTATTAAGAAGTGAACTCTGATAAGATTTGCTCTGAGTGCAAAGCTGACCTGCAAAGTGCTCAAAACAAGAAACAATAAGTGTTTTCATGGCATTATAGAAACACAGTGATCATAAAAATCAGTTTGTAAAAGTAAGGAAGGCTAGCCATAGAAACATCGTATTTAACAAGAATTTCTGATAGCACCCACAAAGTCCTGCACAGAAGTAAAAGTACTCCAGCATAAAAAGCTTACAGTCAAAATAAAGAATTAAACAGAGTTGGCTAGAAAGGAATCCAACATTTTAAATCAAGCATTAGCTGCCTCTGTCTCCCAACATCATCATTATTGAACTTAAGTCTTAAGGGGTGTACAAGTGAAGCAAATGCTTTTCAAATAAAATCTTTCTGAATGTTCTTCAGAAGGCTGTAGGTTTATAGCACTTGCAATAAACACAATTCAGGTTCCAGATTACTTACTTCTAGATTCCTACTGGACTGCTATAGAAAAACAAAAACTGGAACAGCCTTGACCTTGGTCATAGGCACAGGACAAACCTCAACAGGTTTCAGGGCAAACGGGAGCCCTAGAGCCCCCTTGAGGTTATTCAGTAAAAATGGTCTCTGAAATGAGTCTTCCAAGCTTTTTGCTTGAAAAAAAAAGACAACTTGTTTATGCAAGTGAACTACAGTACAAGAATGAAAATTCGAAAAGGCTTCCTTTGAAAAGGTTTGTTTGAACCACAATTAAATCTTTCAGTTTCTCCATTTGCTAAATGCTGTTGAGGTTCAGGTTGAACCTGATCCATTTTCCATGCAAACTAATACACAGGTGACAAAGAGCTGCACATGTGACTGATATGAGGGCAAAGAAACAGCAGAGCTTCATAACAGCTGCCCAAGGAATTATACAGATAAAGGAGAAGCAGAGACAGAAACAGTTTGGGAGGCTGATCTAGACAGCACACAGTTGTTTCCGTGTGATTAATTTCATTAGTACCATGTATTTCTTAAAACATTTCTGCTTTGTTTGCAAACTCCATATAGTTTATTGCTTCTTTTTTCTTTCTTTTTACTTCCCCTTCTTTCCCCCAAGTGTTTATAGCTTGCTGAAACTTAGAATCAATTTTTACTATAAAAAAACTTCTAAATTTATTAAAACCCTTAGAGCTGCAATATGAACAGAATGAGTGAACTCTCAACAGTGGAATTAGTCTACAGGGGCAAACATAGCACAGGTGTTACTACATCCTAAAACCAAAATGGGAAATTTTTCACTTCCAGGTAGTATTTATCCTCATATTTCACAGCTTAAGAGACAGCTGGAAACGCTTTTGAGAGACTCAAACCCCTAAGAACAACAAATAATTAAATTATTAAAGGAAGAAAGAGCAGAAAGACAAAGCTGACTGAAGTTGCATCAGAAAGAAACTGAATTCCAGCTGTACTCTTCTTTTATACCTATAGTTTAGTTAGGCTACTTATTTCCTGCAAGTTAAAGAAATTATCCATCAGAGAGGCAAAACCACAGCCAAAACACTATATCTGCATTTGGAAAACTGTAAAGCAAAGAACTTGTAGGACCATGAAGATCATGTTCTTTTTCTTCCAATGTGTCTCTCACTACAAACATGTTTTCAGTGTTAAAGTCATGTTTTGCTTATTTTTGTTTGCTTGGCTTATGTCTGAGGCAAGTTTGGAGCATTTCTGCTGAAGATAAAAAATACAGACCAGTTTTCCTTACAGTTTCTGCTGAACACTGACAAGTCCAACTCTGGAAAAATGCACTTGGTGGATAAAGAACTGGCTGGATGGCCGCACGCAAAGAGTTGCGCTCAATGGCTCAATGTCCACCTGGAGACTGGTAACGAGTGGTGTCCCTCAGGGATCGGTGTTGGGACCGGTCTTGCTCAACATCTTTGTCAGTAACATGGACAGTGGGATTGAGTGCGCCCTCAGCAAGTTTGCTGATGACACCAAGCTGTGT